>FLMG01004571.1:44707-78926 GCA_900088475.1 Hyphochytrium catenoides
GCTGAAGGATGTCACTTCATTTAGTTTTATAGGTACATGGCAGGTGCAAATACTACATGGCTACCGACTGGATTATAAGTACTGTCAACAACTAAAACACTTGTAAGGCGTCACACATCTTCCTCCTCAACAGCAGTCATCAGCTACCTCTTGGAGCGTCGCAGAGAGATGAAGAGCAGAACCTGCAGAGTGCTCTCTATTCCAGCACCTCGCATGGGATGATCTCACTGCTTCAGTCCAATATCAGCTACTGGATCTTTACTGCTGATCGCACTTCAATGGCTCACCATCTTCCGAGGTAAGAGAAAACTCTGGATTCTGGTCTAGGAAGTCGCATCCATCTTTTGGACTGACAGGCAGAACACACTTGGGATCATCTTTGTCTGGCTGAGTCTGGCAAACTGTGGCGATGTACGAGCCCTCCTTAGCTTCGCCGTCCGGCTTTGCCCAAATTTTGGGGCAAACGCCCTTCACGTTCTTTGGGCCGCATGCATCACTAGCCTTCTTCACACATACCACGCCAGTGCCTTCTTCCTCGGCATATAGAGAGATTGGGACAGTGACTATTTCGTACTGGCAGCCCTCGCGGTCGGTCTTGGTTATCAGCTCAACCCCCTTGCCTTCAGCGGAGCCGAGAAAGGGTGATGCGGCGAGCGCAAGAAGAGCGAAGAGTCCGAAGTTGATCAGCTTCATGGTACTGGATTGAGAATGTAGAATGGGCCACAAGTTGGTCGGATGCTTGTTAGTTGTGAAGATGAGGCTGGAAATTTGAGAATGAGATATAGTGGAGGAGCACTTGCACTGCTGCGGCTGGTGGTTCCAGCGATGACTTGTCCCTTACCGCCTGTGGCCAGGTGTACCAGCAGAGGGCAAGGCAGCTATATGCGAGGGTCTCGATTGAGCCCAACATCCTTGAGTCCGCAAAGAAAGAAAGATGACAGGAATGGCGCTTGGCAGTTGACCCTCTTACACCCTCTAAAGAGAAGAGAAAACATTAGGAGTCAGGAAGAGAATATGAGGAGTCGGTGCGATGAGAAAAACGCGCAAAAATAACTTGCCTTTCATCGAGTCTGGAGTTAACGTTCCACTTAAGGGGAGAGAGATTCGGACCATCGGAGAGAGGGTTAGTCCTTCCCTAGTAAGCGTCACAATGGGAAACGAAAGGTGAGAGAGTTCAGCCCTTGTCTTTCCTTTTATCAGAACTATCCTCCTTTATCACTGGCTCTTAACCACATAGGCGGGAGAAGGGTGGCCCTTCTCACGTTATTTCTCAATGGGGCCAGTGTAGAGAGACAGGAAAGTCCAGGTTGTTGGAAGTGACAAGGGCATAGGCAGAACATATATCCGGATTATGAGGGCTCCAATTGAGTCTTTCGTACGGTCCTCCCTAGAGTCGGATAAAGTGCACGCTTGATTAAAATAAACAGAAGTTCTAGAAAGGCCCACTTATGACTGTCGTCGTGTTTACCCTTGCCAACCGTATAGGTCTGATCAAATAATGCTAGTAGAACTACTGAGGAGCTTGGAGTTGGTCCGCCGGATGTGGCAGGAGAGACGCACCTCCTTGAAATAGCAGTAAAAGGCGTGGAGTCGCAAGAGCAGTAGTTCTATATCTGTAAGCATGTCGAGGACCGTAATCAGTGGACTGGCTCTGCTCCGACCACTTCTACTCAAGGCCCATCAAAGCTTGCAACCCTGGGCCCCACAGGTGCGGAGTAATGTGCGGTCTCCATACAACTGTAGAACTGTAGAACTCTCCTGATACACGGATTACCATTCCTACCGCGAAGCCTCTATATTTTTTTGCCTCTTCTGTGGATCCTTAGACTCACTTTGGGTCCAGATCCAGAGCTCCGCACCTACTTCTCAATGACCATCAGGCAGTAATAAGGCAGGAAAGTACAGATAGTGGTCTAGTTCTATGCTCATCCTCTCCCTTGTCTATTTTTCCTAGTGGAAAGCAGTAGAGAAGTAGCGCTAAAAGTGTTAAGAACCGCAGCGCTCCTCACCCTCCCACCAGAGATCGTAAGGCAGACTTGCACCTGCCTGATGACGAAGAAGCCGGACCAAAGTCTGGCCCACCATTTATTTGAACAGGACACTCCTTTCTCTCGTCGACTTCTTCTTGCCACCACTCTTAGTTAGTGTCCTTCTCGGAAGCATGGCTCAAGGATGTAGCACTGTCATATCTAGTGAGGCAGTCAACTTTCCAGAATTACACGGAGATAAAGCAGTTCAGAGTAAAGAAGCAGAGCGGTAACGAAAGTAGAACTACCTCTTGCCATCCAAAGCACTCTTGCCATCCAAAGCACCACCTACTACTATTGAGTAACTGTTTATAAAGTCGGCAGCCTCCCTACATCTGTGCTCAAAATGGCTAAAGGTTGACTTCACTCTTGCATTCCTCGACAACATCGCTCATGATAGAGTTAGTGAGGGCAGACAAAGAAGTCAGACAGACCTATTGGCGATGGTGCTCCTGTAGTTCTACGACTTGAAAATATCTCGACCAAGCTTCCGCTCTACATAATGAGCTCATAACAAGGCTTGCTTGTTGTGATGAACCAGTTCCTCTTTAGTAGTGCCCCGTACCCATAGGACAAAACGGTAGTGTGGCAGAAGAGTCGGTAGTTCTACTCAGCCATAAGTCGACGACCAAGTGTCCAAAGCAAAGTCCAGTCTGACAGGTAGATGTTCTTGCCACTAGATAAGATTTTATTAAAAAAATAGCTGGCGCTTTAGACTCTGTCTACTAGCGGCAGAATCTTTCTGGACAACAACAGAGGCCAAACAGAGGAACAGTGAAAGAAGAAAGAAGGGAACCGAACGTGAAACCTAGAAACCTCTCCGAAACTTTTGTGGCCTTTCTCTTGCTTGAGACGGCGGGAGTCAGAACCCGTGCCCTTTTTTTGGAGGTAGAGTACCGGACCGTCGCCTTTCTCTTCATCATGGTTCTTCTGACGCAGCAACAGGTGATGGGAGAGAATGCTTTCTAAGAGCTTCAGAAGAGTGTGGGGAAGAATAGAATATAGAAAATGGTACCTGTACTAGATGGGAAGAGAGGCTGTGGGCGGAACAAGCTGGATAGTACCAGACCATGACAAAGTCTTGAAGTCAGACACTAACTCATAGAGGAGGTAAGGAATGAAAGGGTGTCCGGTACCTGTACTTAAGAGCCAGTGGTGGCTCTGTGCTCCGATTGTTGATGTGCAGTTGTCAATTGTCGCTAGAACAACAGGCAGGGAGAGAACGCTAGTGGGGCAAGAACATGTATGCTAATAACGGTCCTCGTCAGAGAGGAAAGAGTTAAGGTCTTTCTGAGAGGGTGACTCCCTTGAGGAAGAAATACGGATCAGATTGTAAGGACAGGGAAGGCGCGGGTGTTCGGCAGAAGGGGCATTCGGACCCTCAATCATGTTCTCTGGTAGAAAGGCGGAGGTGTTCGGTCGAAGGAGCATTCGGACCCTCAATCATGTTCTCTATTGCGCAACACGGCCCTTCTGATTGTCCGAATACTACTCCACAGAAGAACTTTGTGCACCGCTTGACTTGAAAGACATAGGAGAAGCCCTCACAGGCCTGCGGAGGCAAGCAGCGGTGCTCCAACAGGAGTTAAGTCAGCTTCCTCTGCGTCCCTCTCTTTCATGCAGCAGCTGCTCTATTCCTCTCCCTACACCCTCTTCTGTTGCCGCTCGCCATGCTAGCGACAGTCTTTCGAGGACCTCGGCTCTTTCTTGTCTCTCCTATTCCTTCCTGCCTTCCTTCCTTTGCAAATACCCTTCGTGTTCAGCCAGGCCCGTCCCCTGAACACCGCAACCACATCTACTCATTCAACAACTTCCCATCTCCTGAGCACTTCCAAGCCAACTCGCAACAACACCTTCCTATTGTCCAGCTAACAAGCTAGCAGAAGCCGACAGACTTCTCTTTACAATCAACTCTTAACATGAAGATCGCATCCACCACCTCAACCCTTCTCGTCCTGGCCCTTGCTGGCGCCTCCTCAGCTGCCGCTACCAGCAGCAACCTTCGTGGCTTGGAGTTCAACTTCGGTGGCCTTACCATTACCACCCCTCACGGGCTCGATGCTTCCGCCACCGGTCAATTCCAGGGTGGCTCTAACTCTGAGACTGGCGGTTGCTCAAACGGTAACTGCGTACAGTCATCTACCCAGAGCATTCAGCAAGGAAGTGTTACCAGCTTCAACGGAGAGCAGGCCTCCATCGGTGGCCACGCGTTTGGTGCCGCAGATGCCACCACCCAGACCACTGGCACTGACCGCACAGGTGAACTTTTCCTCGGCCAGCCTCATGTACCTTCTACGGTTATGACCGCCTCTGCACGCAACGCAGACACCTTCGCTGGTGTAGCATCCACCCAGTTCGGCAATGGGGACGTTTCCATCATTACTGACCGCAATGCTGTGGCGGCCACGACTGGTGTCACCAACTCCGGCCTGATGGCTACCTATTCTAACACCAAGACCATTGACACTGCCTCGGGATCAACCACTGGGGAGAGATTCCTTAACCTCCCCTTCTTTGGATTTGGCCTAGCCATCAAGCTTCCTGGATTGAAGGGCGCCAATGCCAATGTCATTAACGGCCAGCAGTCCTCCAGTTCTGCCACTGGTGGTGCTCCTCAGCTGCCTGGCATCCCTATGTCCTGGCCTCTTAACCTCTTCATCAAGGGCCAGTGGTACCAGCTCACTCCTACCGCCCAGACTTCCACCTCCACTGCAAACAGCGGAGTTCGGCTTAATGCTTAGAACTTTTGGTTCAGGTAAACCATAGATATAGACCTGTCAAGCCTAAATGGGCTCAAAGACTTGAACAGCTTGGGGTTAGCAAGACTCTGCTTGGGACTAGCTCTCTGCTAGTAGACTTGCACCAGGAGCTAGGTGGCCAGTGTGGGTGACGCCTCTACCTTAAAAGGGGCCTTATCGGTGTATAGTATACAGAGTAGTTCCAATCTAATACGTAAGCATGAGGATAATTGTCTATCGTAATATAAACATCATCTACCGAACTGTTCTACTTCTTGACCATAAGACGATAGACTGCCGTCTCAAACTGAGGAAGAACTCATAGACAATACATTGTAGGGGTAGACCTAGGCATAAGGAGGTTTGACGTCCAAGAATAGCTGGCACGGAGGATGATCTAGTCTACTAGAAAGCAGCAAAAAGCGAGGAAGTTTACCATCAAACATTGAAGGAGGAGATCAGCCAGAGACATTGATAGGACGACACTTGTTATTGGATGATTGACATGTTAACAGCACAAGGGGAAGACTTGGATGTAGCGGCGAGAAGAAAAAATAATCATAGCGTGATGTTGATTACGAAGCCTTGAAGCATTAGTGAAGACATCTTGACATCAGGTATGTACTCGAAAAGAAGGATGTGGAATCCTGGCAAGGCGTTCAAACTTGCGCAACCAGGAGGAGGAAAGCGTTCAACACGTGGTTAATCTGACCCAGATCTGCTCCACACTTTGTGGATGAGGACGGCAGCAGCAGTGCAGATCCCTAGGAGACGAACCTTAAACCCTCGGTCCCCTTCAGGTGAGGGTATTGGGCTTTTGGCGAGTGAGAGGAATCGAAAGAGTCTGATAGAGAAGAGAAGAATAAAGAGCGTTGCTGCACTTTTTAAGCCAAGGATAGCCCATGTGCCGGACTGTCTTGGTATTAACCGACGCCGCTCCCTCGCAAGGAGTTTCCTACAGGTGATTTTGGCGTTGGTATGCAGAAACATGTGATGAGCTTAAGGATATGGAAGCGGACAAGACGAAAAGGCAAGCTTTGAGAAAGGACAGAAAAAGATTTGAAAGAGTAACTCAAAGAAGGTAGGTGTTAAGTAGGGTACGCACTCTTCATATTCTTCCTTCAAAAGGGAGATGCCGTAAAGTAGGTCCTCAAAGTCTAGCCTGCCGTCACCGTTCTGGTCAAGACTTATTACGTATCGTTCTGCGTCGGAGCTGTCAACGGTGTCACCTGGAGGGAAAAAAGAAAGTATAAGGAAGGACGGTGAAGGATAAGGAAGGACGGTGAAGTGCTTGTATACTCCCAAAAGGGCGGGCGCTAAGATCTCATTGTTCGCACCAAATCGAGATAAGGCTCTGAGCAAAAACCCAACAGAGGCAAACGCAGTGAGTGGAGACGCCTAACACACCAGAGGCAGACATACAGCCGATATAGGGAATCAATTTCAACAATCCGACAGGAGAACTAATAAGCGCCAGCTCTCAGAGGGCCTTTGACTGAAGGTGAAATATGTTCTTACCAAGAACGAAGCCGATGAAATGGACAAGTTCGTCTGGCCCAATCTCCATATCTCCATTGATGTCCATCAGCTCGAACAACAGCTTCAGAAGGTCTATCTCGTCTCGCGAGAAGACATGCTGTCATAAATAGTGACGACTTAGCAGGGGGAGTCCCTGCTTCTCATGGTCTCTGAGAAGCAACATCATCTACTAAAGGCCTCTCCCTGTCTCGCTCGATCCTCAACAGTGCACTACTTTCCCAATACTCCTCTCTTTCAGTTATAGCGTATCTCCCTCTCGAAAGGTCTTTGTGTTCTCTCTCTTCAGTCAATGTCTAGCACTAGGCCACTTTTTTCAGGGCTACCTTGCTCTGTTGATGTCTCGTGACAGCCTTCGCATATTCATGAGACCTAGAGAAAGGCGTGAGGGGGCACGTCGCCAGCATGTATTGGAGCTTCCCTACCTGGACCGGGCCCGAGAGTAGATGCTACTTGCGTCATCATCTGCACGAGAGGGATGGTAGCACCTTAGTTCCTATCCTGGAGGTCAATCTATCTTGATAAACTTTTCTAATAGGTGACCCCTGATTCAACCCTATCTCCATGCTCCCTTTATCGTCTATAGTGTGAAGTTGGCGCCGGCTAGCTGATGCTTCCTTAGCTTACTAGAGTCCGAACTCCTTTGCCTCTTTTCGGTCAATTTCTTAGGTCATGGGTTTACCCTACCTGAATCTCTCATCACCCAGGTCTCTCCAGTCTCTGCAAGCTTCTGTCGAATCGCGTCAGGATGCATTTCGATAGACTTCCTTCGCTTCACAACACGAGGTGAAGGATAAGCATCGCTGTCGCTTCTGGAGCGAAAGAACCCGATAACCGAGAAAGATGAAGAGGGAGAATTCTTGAGCAGCTTTTTCTTGTCACACAGTCGAGCCATTCTTTCGAAGGCCATTTTGCTGGTCTGAATGTACGGCATCACAGCGTGTATCTGGAAGTATATCTCCATGGACATACTTAAAAGGATGACAAGGGCCTGTAAGTTGTCGTGTTGAAGCGAATCATAACAAAGGAAATATCAGGGAATCCAAAACATTAAAGACTAAGGTCACCATTAGGAGGTCTCGACCCTAGATAGCCTAAGGGCTTGAAGATGCTTTAGAGAACTCTTTGATAGGACAGTGAATATAGATCGAGCCGCCGAGTCAGGGCTGCTTACTTCCTCTCCCAGCTTGGCTTCGGATGTGGAACGGCATCAAAGGTGCAGATTTCAAAGTCAGTGGCCTCGAGTCCGATTACCACGTAACTTCCCTGCCAAAGTTTTCGAGAGTAGTAGCGAGAGCAATTGTCACATACTATGATAGCTTCTTGTCAAACCTTCGCTCTCCGTCTCGCCTTTCCACAATACTTTCTACTCTCTCTCTGTTTCTCTAGATTGGTATTGGATTGCATCATTACCTTGTTATCTATCCTGTCGCAGTAGTGCGGGGCAGAAAAAATGGTAACACAGGGAGGAATGCTCTTGACCTCCCTCTTGTCGAATGGTGCAAAGGTTGGAGAGTCAAAGTGGCATTCATAGCCTTGGAGCTTCATCTAATGGCATTCAGGAGGAAGATCGTTGAGCCGCCGTCTTACTAAACCGATATCAGCGACATAGGGATAATGAACAAGGAAGGAAAGAGCAATAACGTAGAGGCACTTTGCCAGATATCACCTCGTGGGCACGGAAGAGAGACACGAGCTCGTTTTTCTGCAAAAAATCCATGAGTGCCTTAAACCCGAAGCGGTAGGAGCATCCCCTCTCCTGAGAGAATGAGCGGATGTCGAAAGACGAGCTTAGTAATTGTCCGCGCTCATTGAAGTTGGGAAGATACAAGCGAGATCGAGAGACAGGTAGGGCCGGGCGTTGCCACATGCTGTAAGGGAATAGAATGGCGTACCGGATTCTCCTTGAAAGTCATTCCCACTACCTCCTCTTGGGAGTCTATGAAGTCCGTAAGTACATCTCCAGTGCGTTCTCTCGGCCTGCCAGTCATCTCTTCCTCGTCCTCTTCGCCTTCCGCAATTACGGTCGTCTCTTCTGTTCCTTGCGCCGCTAGCGGAACCGCTGCTTATATGTAAGCCCAAAATAGGATTACGTTCTATAGATATGACAAAATCAACCTGTTCCTGGCATCCTCTCCGTGGAGAGAGGATCGGACCACAGAAGATCGCATAAAGAGCCTTCCGATAGGGGTTCTCTCAACCTATTTAGTGCCATCACTTCAGCAATACTAGATAGCTGTTGCACAGAA
The DNA here is from genome assembly GCA_900088475.1 of Hyphochytrium catenoides. NCBI lineage: Eukaryota > Hyphochytriomycetes > Hyphochytriales > Hyphochytriaceae > Hyphochytrium > Hyphochytrium catenoides. The sequence goes on from FLMG01004571.1 coordinate 53,258, forward strand.
AGAAGGTACGTGGTTGTGAGCACCACCAGGGAGATAACACCAATATTGGTGCAGCGCGTACGGAAAGGGGGCTGAAAACGTCTAATGAAGTTGCGCCACAACTATGGCGTGATGGCACAAGTATGACGGGAAGGCCTTAGAGCGCACTAAAGAGCCGAGTTCAATAAGAACAAGCCAATTTGAGGACAGCAGCTTCGTACACAGCACGGTGGAACTCAAGCAGAAGACGCTTGGAGCTAAGACATATCGTCGAACGAATGTGAAGGCAGAAAACAGAGAAGTCTAGGTGACACTTTTCAACCTCAGGCGAGATGCCGCCATGTACAGCAAAGATTTGACCATAGTTTGTCTGGAGTAAGGCAGCTATCGGGAGCGCTTGGAAGCAACTGATAAAATGATAATAAACTGACAACCCATACTTGTGCATGCCTAAAAGTAAGAGAAGTAAGTCACAGGTAGCACAGCTGCAGGCAAAGTAGTTTGCAATGTGGTCTGCACACAGCAGAGATGTAGCCAAGTAATAAAAGTGGAGAACTGCACAATGAAATCTAGTGAGGTACTGGATTACAGAGAGCCAACATACAGAAAAAAAGGAATGGCCAATAGGTGGCTAAACTAGGTACGCTTGGGGAAGAGGCAAGCCACAAGGTGCTGACATTCTAGTCTGAACCCGTAATGACTTGATATTGCTTCAGATTCGTGGTTTCCCCTCAGAAGGAATACGTGTTGGGGATGATGCACTTTCAGGGATAGCAGATAGAGCATTACTTCACATGAGAAAGCACCCCTATCTGGAGATGAGATAACATAGAGTCAGTTACTGGATGGAGGGCAGGATTGAAGAGGTACAGGCAGGATCAGAGGGTCATGTTCCAGACCAGGTCGTAGCATAGATAGAGAGCGAAGTGGCAAGAGAAGACCCGCAGGAAGAGGAACTTTAGACGAAACCGGGGTTAGATGCGGTCAGCAACTATGTCCCTGATATTGTACTTAACACAAGCGGTGGTAGGGTGAATATGAGCCTCCCAACTTACCTACAAAGTCCCCGAGAAAGAGGAAGCGATTTTTTTCTGCGGATAGAGAGAGTGGGGGAGGCAGCCGAGAAGGTCGGAGGATCGTGAGGCGATAACATTGAGAATTTCTTTTTGCTTTGCTCTCAAGCAAAATGGTGAAACAGGAACCCACCAGAGGGCGCCTCTAAGTCCACCTGCTTCGCAAGATGTAGAAGATCATAAAACTGGCCGTGAATGTCTCCGATAACTGCAAAAAATCCCCAAGTCATAAGGCCGACACAGCAGCCACGGACAGAGAGAGAGACAGACAGAGAGAGAGAGTGAGAGAGAGAGAGAGAGAGAGAGAGAGAGAAAGGGAAATATATGAGAGAGAGAAGGAGAGAGAGAAAGGAGATTATAAGGACACACGCGTTGCAGGCTGCAATTAGCATATTTCAGAGAGAGCTCGAGGCTGGGGGAAATGTCACACTAACGAACGAGCAAAGTATGCACACCAGAGCAAGACTCAAAGGCGGGAGGAAGGTGGTGTCAGGCTTAGAGATAGAGAGGATGCAAGAAGCCGAGAATTACGAGACAAAGAAGAAGAGAGAGCCAAGAGAGAATACAAGGCAGTTAGGCCATGTCCCAAATGAAAGAGGGCAACAATTGTCTCTGATTGGCACAAGTGGAAGGTCATAAGCGAGTTCTATGCTCTATACCTGTAACAGGTGCAGGAATATCAATCACATTCCTCTCAAGGAGGAGAAGGTCCTTAGCTCTGTGAATGATTGCTAGCGCTGCGTCTATTGGAAGTGGTTGTTGCTCTATGAATAGCTCTCTGAGCTTATCTGGCGGCACTAAAGCAGCGGTGCCTATCTTGTACTTCTGCCGCAATAGCTCGCCATGTTGCCTCAGAGGCGCAGAGCCCACATCTGTGATCGGTGATTTACTATCCCCCTCTCTTTCCCTGTCGGTTGCATTGGTTCGAAGTCTGTCTTGCCGTTCTGCTACCACAGGTATCTCACTGACTGGAGCAGCTCTCCGTGCGATATGGCTGTCCTGCTCTTCCCCCTCTCGCCCATTCGAAAAAGGCTCTAAAGCACCTTCCCCCAGCTCCGTCAGGGCATTTGGGACCGACGCTGAGCGTCTTGCTGGGGGGTTTTGGCTGTCTTTTGTAGTCTTTTCCTTCTTTCTACCCATCCTCGTCCTCCTGTCCTTAGTTACAAGCTTCGTGGCGCCGTTTAGCCTACTTGTCTACAGGCAGCCCTTATCAACCACGGGCCATCTGCAGGCATTCTTTTCTAAGCGCATGGGCCGACCCAGACCCTGCTTATAGCGTGTGCTCAACTTACAGAGCGCCCACAATTATTGCTCTCACCGCCACGGACTCCGCCCAGGTCCAGATGGTCCAATCCGGAAAGCTTCTTACATGCTTCCTTGTGCACTTGACCCGACACAGCAAAAAGGCTTCACTCATCAGAACATCCCTTAGGCCAAAGAGTTCCCCATAATTGTTGAGAAGCTTGGAGACAGACTATGATCGAGACAAGAAGAAGGATGAGAAAGATCAAACACTGCTTATAGTTTTTACTACTAGTTATGAGCAGGAGGAGATATATGAAGAGGGGAGACAGAGAAAATAGAGACGACGGGTTTATTATGAAGAAGACTCACCATTTATTCACAAGGTAAATTATAAAACGAGGGATGGCAAACTTTACTCAATGTTAATCTATAAGGTGTAAAATAAGGCATCGGCAGTGTGATATGTATGGTGAGTCTTCGGGCAATATGTCTGAAGCTTGTCGGCTCGTCAAAGACCGGTCAATTTCTCGCATATTATGTCAAATTAGCATAACGGCCAGTGCCGCGCTTTTCCGTGGCAAATACAAAAGTTTGCGCTCACAGAGATCAGAGATTGCGGTCACGGAGTTCCACATCGGCTCTCCCGGGTCTCACGAAGGAAGCCTGGCACCCAGACAGTCGCCATTCATCTGCTGCATAGCAAAAGGGAGAACTCAAGCAGAAGCCAGAGCTTGATAAGTTTGAGGCACACTTGACTGGAGTGTGTATGCCCTCACACGGACGCTGATACATCACAATCCCTAAGCATTTGACCATACTGGGTGCCAAACATTCCAAGAGCTAACACCTGCTGGACAATGGCCAAGGACCACAATGAATACGAGGAGCCACAGAGCTCTAACACCCTTTCCTGGGAAGAAGTGAAAGATATATGTGCGGAAGTAGCGCTTCTTTATACGTCTACAGAGCGAGATGATCTACAAAAGATTGAGGAGATTAAGCAAATTCAAAAGGAAATGTTTGCCATGATGGACTCCTATCACGCCGATGCCAAGACTATCATTCGAGGTAAACCCCAAGCCCTTTGCATCTCTTTCTTCCCCTTAATTTAGCGCGTTTTCTTCTTTTGGGCCTTTTGTAGATCTGACGAAGACCGTGGAGGAGACGGAGGAGGCCAATGCCCAGATCTGCCCTGATGGCGAGTATGCGAAGAAGAGTGAAGATGTGGAGCAGGCTAGGTCACAACTGGAAGCTGCCATTAATGACCTGAAGTCTTCTGAACAATATCCTTAACCACACCGAGTCTTCTCAATTTCCTTTCAAACCTGTAACACTCTAGGCGTAGCCAACTCTTGGCTATATGTGTGAAGATCCCAATGTATGTCTCCGTTCACTCCTTAACAGCTGCAGCACAAGCATCATTTCAGGTATTGCAGAGATCAAATTGAAGGCAGAGGAGCTTATCAGCGCTTCCAAAGCTGTAGAGTCGAAGAAGATCGTAGACGGGCCCAGACTTCGGTAGGGATGATGTTATCTGTGTATCAGGTTCCGCGTTCTGAAAATCTCTCCAGCCACGCTCTCAGCCTCTATGGAAACATTAGTGGCATAAAATGGAAGTACGACGCCGAACCCGGAAGAGTTAAAGGATGTAAGAGCTTCCTGTTTTTATCAGAGGACGACCACTTACCATAGCCCATTTCGACTGGTTTCGTCTTATTGATAGTTGTCTCCCATGGAGATGCCGGAGGTGTGAGATCATTTGATCTGAAGAAGGACGACTATACCGAGTGCACTCTCGCCGATGCACTTTGGGCTGCAATTGACAGCAATCCTCTGGCGGCTGGCGCATAAGAGCGCCTGTCGGACAGTTGTTTCTGGTCCCTATCTCCGTTCGTTTCCTGGTGATTTCTACAAATCAAACTCAGAACTGTAACTTTAATGCATCACTTTGCTCACCTCAACGCCCCAATGTCTAGAGAATACGGGGTTTCAGGCTCTGGCGTACCATACCCGCAGTTAGGAGGGTTATAGCGAGAGATCGGAATCGCATCCTGAGCTACAATACACGGCTTGCGATGCACATATGGTCGAGAGCGGAGAGCATATAGGGATATTTTACGTTACTCTGGGAGGATATTCTGCAGTCCTCTCTCCTGCCTCCTACAAACATCCCTAGTGACGTTCTCTCTAGCTCAGCTCAGATAAAAACATATCAAGGTTATCTCGGTGAAACCCTTCCACATTAGAGATGTCATTTCTAATTCTGCTATCAAGATTCTCCCCGATTACTTCGCGGTCCATAGCCTCTTTGCAGTATCGCACCGTCCACCAAAGACTGACTTGTACCATGGTGTTGGTCACGTCCAAAAATGTCGGTCTCAACTCTACATCATCCTCCAAGTCCTAGAATTCAATAGGGACCCAAGCTGAAGATACCCTAGTAGAAAACCCAATCGAGGCAGGGACAATGATGAGAGATGACTGGGAAAACTCCCTCCCTACGACAAAAGTTCATTTAGAACGTCGGCTTTATTAGATGAGATCAGTCTTCCCTTAGTTGATCAGGAGGCTACTTGACTGAGGAGATGTGGTCTCCTTGTGCGATAACTTAATAGAGCTCTAATGCAGCTCCAATAATAAATAGATCTATAGGCCCTGTGGGCCGCCTCTAACGCTTGCCGTGGTTGTGCAGGCTCAAGGATGCACCGCGCTAATGGGTGACATAGCTGAAAATGCTCTCGCTGTCTTCTTCAGCCTGAGAGCTTCTTCTGCTCGTCTTAGGGCCTCTCTTTGACAATTGCTAACCTGCCTCTTGACAGAGTCCTGACTAGCGATAGAGTACGCAGCTGCTTCTCTCTGCCTCAGGCAGAGATCGCCCACCTTGAGAACTATATGTCTCAGAAAGCATATTGCAAAGAAAAAGAAAAACACAATCCCCACACAGATCACCACCACCTGAATTATGGGCACGTGGTCACTCGTTGAAGGAAGCGGCATCCTCTCCCCCGACGGGGTCATAAGTCCAGCGCTGACTAAATCCTTTCCTCGGACATTTAACGAGACAGACAGCATTGGAGAGGAGGAGAAGAGAATCGGGGATACCACTCTAAGAAAGCTTTCGCCGAAGGCCCATAGATTGTCAACGCCTCCTTCTGCGAAAGTGGTGCCCACCATAAAGGTGTACGTGCCCCGACAACCTGTAGCGGAACTCCTCCAAAAAAGCTCATCCTGAGAGACAGAGATGCTTGTCTCCGCTCCGCTGCCATCCACAAGTTCCACATAGAGATGGCCATGGAGCTTGTCAGGACAAACGAACATACCCCGATCCAGACAGGTGGGTTCAAACTCACATTGCTTCTCAAGAAGTTTTGGGAGAATATTTTTGGAGAAGGTCTCGTTATCCAAGAAAATCCCCAACAAACCGCTGTCAAGGACGGCCACCTTCTTGTGCAGTCTAGTTGTTCCTGTTTTGGCCCAAGCCCTATGCTTTCCAAGCGACAGGACAAAATCGAGATGGCTAACTTGAACGGACCAGTGGTTAGGGTCGGCAACCTCTAATGTCTGCCAGGAGCAACCCTTCCTATCAAAACAGTCCGCAGGATCGTAACCCCCGATTACGATGGTCGAGCTCACTTGGCCGCTGCTGTTACTATAGTGCCAGCTGAACGTGTCCATGAAGCCAGACGACGCCCGCTGTGACTTTGCAAGAGGTTGAGGAGGGGCAAGACCCAAGATGCCATCGTAGGGCCAGGTTCCAGTTTGAATGTGATCTTTGATGGCTATCCGCTGGACCAGGGCCATGGAGAGCGGAAGGCTCCTCCCTGCCACCAAAACCTCCTCTTCGAGCGGCTGGCCCTGAAGAGTTTTTCCCCGGTAAAATGCTTCTAAGGGACAGTTCGTACAAGGAGCGCTAGTACAGTTGTGTCCATGACAGTCCGACAAATTGCCTGGCCGATAAGAACCTGCGCTTTCCTTGGTACACAGAGATTTGAAGAACGTCAGCATTGACCCCGACACAGAGTTGTAGATTAGGGTTACCTGCTTGCAGGGAAGGCACCAATACTCTAACTTGTCTCCCTCCAATCGATGCTGCCGGCATGCTTGACAGTCGTTAGAGAGGACCCATACTCCAACGATACCTGTTATCACATAGATAGAGTGGATGAGTGCCCAAAAGACTAAGTGCACAGAAGAAGAAGGACCTACTAGTGTCAAAAAGCATTTCATATGATTCCTGTCCAACCGTCACCGTTCCTAGATATCCACCAAACACCGTACCGCTCCTGTTGCCCTCTAGTCGGAAGAAGCGTGACTTCACTTGTGTGAATGGCTTCAGGCTAATCTGGTGGGCGCCCGTAGGTTGGGGCTCATCCCATGCTGATCTCTTCCGCAGGCTCATTTTCCATCGACATGGATGAACTTCAAACCGTCATATTGGTGCATTCACACAGCCTTCCTTCTGCTCCCAGATAAATCCTCACTTGCGCCGGACGAAGCTGTAATGTGCCAACGATGTTGCAAGCTCTACTAAGGCCTCTAGATTTTTGCAGCCCCGCTGTGCCAGCAGCATAGCAAGAGGCTGCAAGCACCACCTACAGGCCCCAGCCTGGTTTTGTTACCATCTCTCTCATACTTCCCTACACAGCAATGAGCAAAATCCTTGCTGACACGACTCTATCATTGCCCTAGACCAGCCATGATCCCTTGCCCACTTTGCAGCAGGATGCACCACACCAGCCCCAAGAGCCCATCATCATCTTTATCATTCTATCATTGGCAGCGGTCGCCTAGGGAGGACCCACAAGGGCCAAGACCAGAAGAGGAGAATCATCCATTGACCTCCTCCCTGCACTGCAGACACTCTCCTGCCTGGCCTCATGCTGACCGGTGCACAGATGCCGTTGCGGGCGGCTGCTTGTGAGCTCCGATGACAAGCAGTCCAAAGCAAAGCATTATTTTCACCTGCACAAGCCAGAGCCTTCTCTCATCTTTTCCCCTTCACTTGTCGGGAGGGAAGTCTGCAGTTGCCCTTTGACACACATGACAATACGCATTTGGGATCCAAAGAGGTTTATCCTGATTTCTAGCAGCTTTTTGTGGTGAGTATTCGGGATGTAAGGTTAAAAAATTGTAGTTGTGCAAAACATTGTAAAATGTTTGTCGTGCAAGAGACAGAATCTGCCAACCAAAGTAATGCCGCCCCTCAACACACGATGATACATGAGCTTTGGCCCATCATCTGATCGTGTGCCGCCCTAGCAAGAAAGTCCATTGGTCGTACTTGTACAGCTGGGACCAAAAGTACACAACGGCTTCTGCTAGGATACGATCATACATACTACTACCAACTACGCGTACACGCGGGATAGGAGTGCATGGCCCTATTATTAGCCGAGAACGTAATCCGACATTTTGAAGCCTATAACTCTTTCTATCCTATATCTTATGCCCTAGAAATCTGTACCTATGGCGAAATGAGTGCCTACATTATCTTTAGTCATTAGGTGGTAGTATTTGTGGGCGACAAAAGAAGGAAGAAGGTTCTTCGCTTTGGCTTTGGCTTTGGGCTTCCTTTCGCTTGAAAGATCTTCAGATTGAGATCTGCAGACGATATCCAGGATCACGCTGGCGAGGCCGCAGCTTCGCTCTGTGCTTCACTATGCGATTGAGCATGGCCTGGTGAGCAAGGCCTGCGGGCATAAAGGGGAAGTACGGCTGGGATGGCCATAATGTGGATGTTTATGGCTTAGTAGATTATCTCTTCGCAAAATAGAGGACCTCGGGGCCGTCAAGTTCAGGAGAGTCAGCTACACTTGGTTGAAGGGGAGGAATGTATAAGGGGCGTACGCTATCCCCTCGCTGTCCCGGTCAGTGGCAAGCTACCCAGTCTCTTATTCACCTTCTACCATAGATCTGAACAGCCGCATGGCTCACGAGTTTGTCGAGATTGATGTTAGAGAATGCGCTGTGCATTCCACATCGGTTGATGGAGGTGGCTTTTGGGCTGTTATTGTGCATAGTGGTGCAGGTCAGCACCCGCCTGACAGCAGCACAGAGGCGTCTCAGTTCCATAAAGCAATGAAAGAAGCGTGCGCAGCGGCTTCCGAGATATTAAAAGTAAGCAGGGCCACTGAACTGCGTGCCGACTTTTGTCCATGAGCATCTCGCTCAAGTCGTGCTCAGTGGCCATCCTCATAAGAACCGCCGTAATACACTTCTTCGAACTCTAATAACAAGTTCTTCTCCCTCAAAGCTCTTACCTCCTGGCTTATCTAGCTATCCTTCTTTGAATTCCCGCACAGTCTGCCCATGGAGATGCCATCTCAGCAGTGACAAGAGCAATCCGCACTTTGGAAGATGATGAGGTGACTAATGCTGGATATGGTTCAAACCTTACCTCGAAGGGCAAGGTGGAGTGTGATGCCGGTATCATGTGCGGCAACTCGAGACTATCTGCCCATGTGGGAGCAGTGTCGAGGGTCAAAAACCCTATAGACTTAGCCTGCGCACTCTTGAGGCGCTACAAGAAGGTATCAATGCTGAGCAATGAATTGGGCCCTCTTCGTCCACACTTGGCTAGGTTTAGACATGTCCATCCGAACCACACTATAGTTGAGGGGCTCATCTCTTTGTCCGTTTGCCTGTCTCTTTCCAGCGTTGGTTTTTCGTAGAGCTTGATAGTTCTCATTTGTCTCTCAGTTTACTCTCGCTCGCATGACACACGTTTGTCCTCTTCACTTCGAATTTGGAATATTACCTTCGTCTCACGTTTCTTACTAAGGCCTCTGGACCTACTCGTACCCTATAGAGATATGATCTCATTCCTGCATTCGTTTATGTCTTTCGGTGCTCTCAGTTGACACTCTGCCCCTTGTATGGTCCGACTTCCACTCTATGCCAATACCGGGATGTATAGGGAAGACGCTCACTTGATAGAGTATCTCCCTTGTTTCTTGGCGGTGCTGGTGCCACCTCCTGGGCCAAGAGGCATGACGTGAAGATTTTAAAAGACAAGAATGCGCTGGTATGTAAGCAAGATATCTTAGAGGTAAGCCCGACCTAACCTTCGAATCTCGCCTTTCACCAAGGTCTCTCCTCCAGCGATGAGAGCTTGGCAACACTACCAGGGCCTCCTCGCAGAAGAGGAGAACGGAAGTGGACAGAGTAGGAGAAAAAGAAGGAGACAGGAAGGCACTGCCAAGAGGAAAGAGGTGCAAGGGAAGATGATGGATACGGTGGGGGCAATCTGCATCGACAGCCGTGGAAGGGTGGCTGCCGGTATGCAGCGCTCATCTACTGCCTACATATCCTATACATGTTGCCTAACCGATGGGCCCCTCCTCCTCTCGGCCCTTCATGACTACCCATCACTACTCCTAGCGCCTTAGTTCCTTAGGCCCTATAGCAATGTCTTGGACCTACTCTTGCCGCCTAACGCACATTCGTTTCATCCTTGCGCCCTCTCGTCGTAACCTATCTCATAGGAGTATCCAGCGGCGGCATTGCGATGAAGTCTTCGGGGCGTATCGGCCATGCCGCCTGTCGAGGAGCAGGATGCTGGGCTCAAGATGGCTCTCTCTCCTCTCCAGGAATCAGCGTCTCCACGTCAGGTAATAGAAAACTTCTTTATGGCTGCAGCGTGTTGGGGATCAAGCTGCAACGAAGCAACCCGGCTGTTCCATACAAACTCTCTAGCCATGGTCTCGGAGATGAAAAGCGTTGGTGGAAAGAGAGCAGATATGGATAGGGGATAATGAACCGAAGAAGTTCCATGAAAGTTCCTAACTGTTGGGAATGACTAAGCGGAAAGCGAGAGGATGAAGGAGCTAGAACAGGTGAGAGCTAAGCTGCTCGTCAAACCGTCCAGGCTGCGGAGAGGAAATCATGCACTCAATGCTCGCGATGAGATGTGCAGAAATAATCCAGCAGGCACAAGGGGATGAGCTGCGGTACGTTGATCAAATTGCGTTCAAGGATCATCTATCTGATAGGCTTTGTGTCAAACTGTGTCGTCCTACTCCTGTCAGGCGAAAAGAAATAGAGGCTTTTTTCCAAGATGGGAACGCAGAGGCTGGGATAATTGGATTAATCGCCGATAAAGGTACAATTCATAACAGAAAAGAAGCGAAGGGAAGGGAGTTGGATGGTCAAAGTGCATCCTGTTAGACGTAACTTATTCTTCCTGTCCGCTCACTCAATTTTTCTGAAGGGACGATTAAGGGCTTTGCAGCTCATGTCACACCCAGCTTCGGTGTGGGATACTGCTCAAGCGTGAGCCCTCAACCTTCAGTGAGTGCCGCGGTTCTAACCTCAAGTGGCTCTCCATCTCATAACTGACGGCCTTTGTCTTCAGACCAGCATTCTTAGAAGCGTAAAGGGCGAAAATCCGGTGGTCTTCAGAATGCTAGAGCTGTCGCCACCACCAGCCTAGGCGTCGCGGCAGAATACTGGCCTTTCATCTGCATCTGTCTGGGAAAATGTTAGCAGTCTGGGGAGGTTTTACCAGTGCTTGTCTGAAGATGCACTGTCTCCAAGAGCTACTCCTGGTACCACGATGGGCTTGTCGACATGGAAGCGATGGCATTCCTGGTAGAAGTTCCTTGGAATCAGCTTCGACAAGAAACGCTAGGCGTCATGAAGGCGAACACGTGTCAGTCATGGAGAGCAAGAGGTGATGAGAAAGCATCAGCAAGCTGGCGGCAGAAGACAGTTAGATGAGCGCATTTTGCATCTAATAATTGATAGAGGCCGTGGGCTTAAAACGAGCTCAATAGAAAATATTGCGGTCTGAACAAGCAACAGGCCGAGAAAGGAACAAGCATCGATTGGACAAGGAACTCACCTCCAAGTCAGTTAATGACACCAGGCCTTGCTCATCAGCCTCTGGTAGCTTGATGACATTCCAATTATAAAGTATGCGCACGGCATAGTCGTCTCTACCGCTGTCCTTACTGGAGGAAGAAGCAGAAGGCTCTTTTCGATAGAGTTCGAAGACGACATTAGCAGCATAAGGCGGCCAGTGTGGCTCATAAGCGCCTAAAGCCTTGAGTAGGGGTAGAATGGTGGTGTCGTGGCCCGAGTAGATATAGAGCTGGCGCTCGTCGTCGCCGTGAATAATATTCTCCATTCTAGAATAAGTGCCAGGATAATGCCAAGTCAGACAATAATACGGAGACGACTGTCCTGTATAGAAGCATCACCCATGGCTTCCGCTAAGACAGCTAGATGAGGATGGAAAGACAATGCCAGACCTGTTCAGTAACTCGCCGAGAAGCCCTCCTATTGAGAGCTTCAGGAGCTCGACACCCTCCCTGGTCTCTCCGTCACCCACTAGCCCAGAGATGTCGTGCACTGCGATTTCTCTAAGATACACACGAATTGGCTCGCGGCAAGTGGTGCATTGGCAGAAGACATGCGAAGGGAGAGAGAGAGGAAGATGGACATTCTTCACCTTCTACTAGGATGGAGGTCCTCATGGCAAAGACCGGCAAGCTACACACTAAGCAAAAGGAAAATAGATAGAGTTCTACATAGGACGAGAGGACGGGGAAAGTAGGGCCAGAAGTACAAAGAGCACTTACCTCACTTGGGCGACAAGATCATGCGTCACTCCTGGCGGTAGTGCTTTGCCGTGAGCCACCCGAGAGGAAAAGATGTCATTCAGAGCGATGGCGTCCAGCTTCAGCTCCGAGGTGCCCAGCAAGCGGTTCATCTTCTCCAAAACGGAAGCGGAGTTAGAGTGGGCGACTTGCTCACTATGCACACAGAACAATGGTTGTCAGCAATCAGCTCACGCAGCCAGAGAAGACGAAAGATTTCTTTCACATAGCTATCTCTCCTCCCCTCCCTTTCAGATATCTCTCGTGACCTCCTCCTCTGCTTTCATAGTCTCTTTCGTTGAACAAATGGCCCGCAGCTAAGCGCGCGTTCTTTCTGTTTCTAACGTTTTATCTCTGACAATTGATCGTTTGGTGACCCCTTTCTCTGTTTCATGGTCCTTTCGTAGCTCTGCCTCATTACCTCCTTCTCTTCTTCACGAGAAATAAGAGCTGCGGGCAGTGTCTTCCATTAGGATACACCCACTCAGCTTCATCCTGGACGGTGCGCACTGCTACCGTCCCTTCTTGTCCAGGATAAAGACCCACCAACGTCCCGTGTGCACTCTCAATAGTGCGCGATAGATTGGAGCTTCGCACTGAAAGCTCTGTTGGGACGAGGGAGGGAGAAAGGAGCCTGGTCTGTTCAACATAGCGTCTATTCAACGCAAGAACAGCAATAGAAAATTGCAGAGTAAAGAAGGGTTAGGCCGTACACAATGAACCGCACGTGGAAGAGAGATAGTCCCGGGAGGAAGGAACGAAGATGGAGAGCGCCCAGGCCCAGTGAGAAATGGGAAGTGACAGAGAGACAAGATTAGGTGAGCGACAGGACCACGGTGAGAGAGAAGTCGGTCGGCCTGGCAAGTTAGAAGGGAAAAGAGAGTCACAGACCAAGCGGGGAACAAAGCGGGACAGAGTCATAGAGCGATGAGGAGTGGACAGTAGAGCTAGAGAAGCGTACCGGCGGAGCTCTTCACCTAACTCCACCGTCTGCCGCCATCCCAGGTCTGACAATTGTCCACTATGGCATCCTCCAGGGAGACTCTTCGCTCTCTGTCTCGCATCAATCTTCGATGGCGGTCGAGGATGGCCATCTATCTTAAGGATCTGTATCGATGGCTTCATCTGCTGGTTGAACTCTCGTTCCTTTCCGCAGACGTCCCACTGCACTTCTTCCTGATTTGGAAGTGAGTTCAGCGGACTTCGAGCGCCATGTCGAAGCACCACTTGCACGTGTACGAGCTGGTACTTTGACCCATTGGAGGAGAGAGGAGAAACTCGTAAAGGGCCTTCTCTCTTCTCACAGTGACTGAGAATAGATCCTCCGGAGAGCAGGGCGGTGAGGGAGACGATCCCAGAGCGAACTAAGCAGGCGCGTTGCATTATAACGCGCCGAAGGTTACGTACACGAAGCTTCCTTTCTTAAGCTTTTGAGGTGCTAAGTGGCACTGACCCCAAGACGCCGCTGCTCCGACCTCCGCTGACAATAGCTGATGATGTCAGTGAAGGGAGCCCCAGGCCTTGATCCGCTAGTGAGAGAGAGACGATGGGGACACTGAGGAGGTCTTCTTGAGTTTACCGCTCACCCTGTCTCTTCATCAAGAGAGAGAGAGATGGAGGATTGCGTGGCCCCAGGCTCTGAAGAGACAAAGTGATGACCAACACTTCGGAGACCCGTGACAAGAAAGAGCGAGCGTGAGAGAGAGGCGTGAGAAAGAGAGAGAGCGTGAGTGAGAGAGAGAGAGAGAGAGAGAGAGAGCGTGAGTGAGAGAGAGAGAGACAGAGAGAGAGAGAGAGAGAGAGAGCGTGAGTGAGAGAGAGAGAGACAAAGAGAGAGAGAGAGAGAGGGAGCAGAGAGACAGAGAAAGAGAGAGAGAGGGAGACAGAGAGACAGAGAGACAGAGAGAGACAGAGAGAGACAGAGAGAGAGGGGGAGACAGAGAGACAGAGAGAGAGAGAGAGACAGAGAGAGACAGAGAAAGAGAAAGAGAGTACGACAGCAAGGGTTGGGGAAAGAGAAAGAACGGAAAAGAGAAGAAGGAAGAGAAAGAGAGAGAGAGAGAGAGAAAAGAGAAGAGGTGACAAAGAGAAAGAAAGACAGGGAAACTGAGATGAGGGAAGAGGTAGATTGTTAATTATTGCTATCTACCGCCGTATCTACCAGTACATAACTTCCCTTCCCCAACACCACAACAACCATAGTATTGTTTCTCCGAGAAATATATTGCAAGCTTGTGTACAACTTATCACACGCTGGTATTTACCGAGAAGGTCCCACTTGTCAATGAGCAACAAGGTCGTTCCTCCTCATCTCTTCTTCTTTTGCTGCTCCATCATCGTCTTCTACCCTTTTCCTCCCTGATCATCATCACTCAGCCACTATTGCCTGCACCAGCCAGGGGGACACTAACAGGAAGGTATTCCTCCTCTTACTACTGCTAGCGGTAGTAGGCAGAGGGAAAGGAAGGGCATCCTCTCATGGGTGGGGCGAGGGAATGACTGGGCAGTTGAAAGAAGACAGACCGACCTGCTTGTGCCTCTCTAGGGAGTGGTGCTTGTTTCTTTCTTGGGTGGAGGAAGGAGAGGAGGAAAAGGGACGAGAAGGCGGCAGCAACCTTCAACCATCAGAGAAGAGGTGCATCTTTCACTCCCGAAGAAGCCCTCGTTTCTTCTTCGGTCGTTCATGTCGTGATTAGATAAAAGGTGTATCTTCTTCGTTCTTCCCTTAGATCATTCAACCACTCAGTCATGTAACAATAAGAGGGCTGTGCTTGCTCTCTTTGTGATGGGCCAGCGAGATCATGGCCAAGTAATAAACTTCTTGCTGATAGAAGGAAGAGGAGGTAGTACAGGTCATTCTCATAAGAATGCGATACGCAGCAGAGTAGAATAACACGGCTGCTACGACAGCGTGGAAGAGCAGCAGCAGCGTCTCCTACAGCGTTATATTATACAACCTCAGGTCCTTTAGGGCGGCCTATATGGAAGGGAGTCGATAACTCGATGTGAGCGTTCGGAAGACGCCTCCAGAAGAAAGCCAAGCAACACTTCGCCTATGCATTTTTATTATCTGTCACTTAGTTGTTGCATCTCGCTTCACCTGTGGATGGGCGGTGATGGAGGAGGGAGCACCGCCGAGAGGGCTTCCTTCGTCCGTCTTAGTAGCGCCAGTAATTGAAGGACGTCAGAAAATAAGGTAGCTATATCATCACCCCTACCATGCACCACCGCCACCACGAGAGCACGGTTCTTGCTATCGAGGAGGATGAGGGACCTACTACAGCCAGGAGGTAATGGACGGAAAGATCACTGATAATTGACCAGAGAAAGTAATTCCTCCTTCTTTTGATCTTCTCTCTCACACTATTATGCTCCTCCTTCCACCTATTCCTTGCTGCATGTTTAGTCTCCTCGGTTAGTTAGCCACTCTTTTCTTATGTCTCTTTTTCGTTAGCTGATGATCCGCAGACATGGAGAAGGAAGAATGAGGAGGAGGCCACGACGCGGTCGCCAGCAGCGCGCCACCACCTCTCGTGCCGCAGCATCCTCTATTATATATACTCCGGAGTATTCTCCTTAACGGAAGCTTGTAGTACTTCTTGGGGTGGGAAATCCTAAAAATAATAGAAAGAGAAGAGAGAAGAACAATTGCCACTTTATCTTCCTCCTGTGTACCTGCCAAAGCTGGTCGCCTATCTGTCCTACCGCCTCACACTACTTCTTCCTGGATAACGAAGGTCAACTCTGCACCCATCGTCACTTTTTGGGGAGGAGACCTCCTACTGCATGAAGTAGTAGCGGTGGCAGTCTCTTCATTTAGAAATGCGGCCTAAGTCATGATTAAGGTCCCATCATGTACCCGACAGAAAGAGTTAAACGTCAATGAATGCAAGAGAGCTGGGGAAGATCGAATGATTTGACTCAGCCTTAATAAGGTCTCCTCAACACAATCTTCTGGGAGAGGAGGGTGCCCGTCAGAACATCAACTAACCTTTACCTCGCAGGGACATCAAGCATCGCCCCCACCTCTTGCTGCTGCCTTCCAATTAGCAGGGAACAAAGAAAGACATCCAAATCGGCAGCAAAAAGGAGGAGGAGGTGGAGGAGGAAAGGAAGAAGACGACGACAAAGGAGACGACGGCAGCGAACAAAAGCCGGATGGATAATAAAGCAGTGGGGGAAAGAGCAGCAAGAGGAAGAAGAGAGACGACGAAATATCCAGCGATGATGGCAAGAGGAGGGCGAGTGAGGAAAAAGGAGGCACATAAGGCACTGTGGGAGGCTGTATGCAACCCTCCCGGCATCCAACGGCGGCGGCGGCGGAGCCTCAGCGGCAGGAGAAAGAAAGAAGCTGAAGAAGCGAGCGAGGGTGTTCGCCATCCAGTCCCCGCCGCCGCTTCATCAGCAGCGGGAAGAGCAAAGGTATTGATCGCACTTTTTGGTGAGGAAAGATGAAGGGCTTTTTTTGACAAGGGATTCAATTATCTGTAATAAGAGACAGTTGCTATTGGAATATAACGTGTCTGTAGTATGCTTATTCTTAACGCTTAAGAACCGTTTTGACATTTTTAAGCCTTTGTTAATTGTGTGAATTTAAACCTTCGTCTCTCCTACCAACCTGTCCAAAGAGAATATTGTCTCGTGTTTATTAACTTTGTCAATATTGAGGCAGGGACATTTTGCAATATTCCCCTCACAGAAATTGGGGGACTTTTTTTTTACGGTAGCTTTCAGAAGGAAGGAAATTTATTGTATAAAGACACAGCTTTCTCTGTTGGCGAATATTTCCGACAGGTTGAAGCTTTCGTGCCCAAACGTCTAAGAATAAGCCCCTCTCCCTTCCTCTTCCCCATCAACACCCTCTTCTCTCTCTCCTCTCTGTCTCTCTCTCTCTCTGTTCGCTCTCTCTCTCTCTTTCTCTCTCTCTCTTCTCTCTCCCTCACTCTCTCCCTCACTTTCCTTTCTCTCCTACTCTCTCTGTCTTCTCTCTCCTCTCTCTCTCTCTCTCTCTCTCTCTCTCTTTTCCATTTCCTCTTCCTCTCTATTCCCTTTCTCTCGGTTCTGATAGGGAAGTTCCGTTTCCCATCAAGAGCCAGAGAGTTGCTCTCTCCAAGATTGTTGATGTGTCCTCTCTCTCCCATCATCCTGGTCGCCTCCTTACCTCCTCCTCCTTTCCCTTCTCCCTCCCAGTGAGTCAAGTGCTGAGCTCTTCCCTCTCTCTCTCCTCTCTCCTTCTTCCCTTCGTCGCTTGCTCTCGCTGTCGGCAAGTGGAGAGAGAGAGTCAAGAGAAGTGAGGAAGAGCCCATCCTTCTTCCCACAAGCCGAGACATGGGATGGAGGAGAACAAAGAGCAGGAGAGAAATCTCGTCCTTCTTCTTCCACCTGCTTGCCTGTTATTTTCTTTAGAGCCAATGGAAACAGATGCGAAAGATAGTGCCCGGCGAGAAGAAGAGAGAGAGAGAGAGAGAGAGAGAGATTGGACCAATGCTTCCGCCTATCCTTTACCTCATTAGCCTCCATGACTTGCACCTCAGCGCCAAGCTCGTGCTGTCGCCGAACATGATCTTCTTGAAGGAGAGGTCGATCTGATGCGCCAGAAGGCAGTTTTCTATCTAAGCGATAAGCATTCTATCTCTCCTCATCAGGAGAGTGATATCTCTTTTGTCTCTTTCTTGGGTGCTTTCTCTCTCGCGTTCGCTCTCTGTGCAACTAAACAAAAGGAGAAATGTGTCAGCATCCTGTCTCTGATCGCAGACGAGCAGATCCAACTGGTATCGAGCAGTTAAGAGGGAAGACACTTCTGTTAGTCATCTGTGGCGGAAAGACACGAGAAGACATCCTCTCCCTCTTTAAAAGGCTAGGGTTGCGGCTACTCTGCCTCGACGTGGAGAAGAAAGAGTGGGCATGCAAGTACATTTCAGAGTGGATCATAGGCCCTGCTCAAGATAAAGAACAGGCTTTAGAGACCTTGAGAGAGCACTTTGGTCTCGGAGAACACGGAAACCTCGTACCAGAGAACACCGATGACAAAGTCCCGCTTTCTCCCACCTCTCATCTCTCGCCCTCTCTTACCGCTGCCCTCTCCTCGCCCCGTCGTCCTCCCTTTGACGCTGTATACTCCTACGATGAGTTCGGAGTGGAGACTGCAAGTTGGATAGCAGAGAGCCTTGGGCTACACTGCATTCCCCATGACATTGTAAGCGTAGTGAGGGACAAGTACTCCTTCCGCGCGCTCTGTCAAAGCCATGGCATCCGGGTTCCTAGGCACTTCAGAGGAAGACTTGACCAGCAGGATGGAGAAGAGCTAGCAAGTGGGAGAGAAGGAGCGAGAAAGGCCCTGGAGGAGCGATTGCGAGCGACGTTAAGGGAGAAAGAGATGACCTTTCCTCTAGTCTTCAAGCCTACTAAGGGAGGAGGAAGTAGGCTCGTAAGGAAATGCTGGACGCTCTCTGAGCTCTGCGAGACAGTCCGTGAGTTCTATATGGAGGCCAAGACTCAGATGATGAAGGATTTCCACCTGACAGAAGAGGACTGCGACCAGTGGATGGTTGAGGAGTTTATACCTGGTAACGAGGTAGATGTGGACTGCATTGTGCAGGTAAGATCTGGGTCTTGCCTCTCCTAACCTTTCCAAGGTACTTTTATTGCTTTGGCGTGCAGCTCCTCCTCTCCGTTTGAATCTTACGGAGTAGACCTGTGAATTTGGTCTCATTTCATGCAATCTCTCTCTTCCCACTCTGCCTCTCTTCACCTTCACCCTTTCCGTGCCTCTAGCCCTAGCGGCTCGTGGCCTGCGTACCTATCCTTTGAACCTGTGTGCTTAAGCCTCACTTCTAACTCTTTCCCTCGTCTCTCTCTTCTTTGCTCGTCTTTTCGATTCCCGGCCTTCGGTTCCCAACCTCACATCTTTCGCAGGAAGGACAGCTTCTCTTCTTATCGATCAGCGACAATAAGGGACACAATGACAAAGAGATCTTCTTCATGGAGAAAGGAGGGTCCTGCCCTTCAGTGCTCCCTTCTGAGTCTCAAGATGCCCTCCGGACCTTGACATCAGACGTTCTTCGCATGTTTGGGAACAGATTTAGCGGAGTGATTCACTTTGAAGCCAAAGTGGCACATAGAGAAGCGTTTCCAATAGAGTTGAACCTCAGGATAGGCGGAGCAGAGACCTACACGATGGTGAAGACCGCATGGGATGTAGATTTAGCTGAAGCAGCAGTCATGTTGGCGTTTGGCCTGCCTCTTCCACCCACGAAGTATCCGTCAGATGCCAAAAGGCACGCAGCTAGCATCAATTACGTGCCCGACTGGAAAGGGAAGGGCCGCTTGGGACCAATCTTGGTGGATAGCGCGCTATATCGCGATCCCAGCTTTGTGAAGCAAGTCTTTTACTTCGGCCAAGGAGATGTTTTGCGGTGTCCTCCCGCAAATTTTGATTATCTGGGGTGGTGCGTGGCAAAAGGACCGTCCCCTGATATTGCGGAAGAGAACTTAGGAAGGTTGACCAGACTTGTAAGCTTCAGTTTGTCTCCCTTATAAGCTAGCGTCCCAGAAAAATCGAAGAAGGATTGGAGAGACCAAAGGCTTTGCCGTTCCTATTCATCTCTTTGGAAAGCATTCTTTTAGTAGTGGAACGCCACACCGTTTGTATCTATGTACATAGCCCTGCTTGCCCTCTTGTACACTAAGGAAAAATCAAGCAGTACTCAGACTGTTCACGAAGAGATACCATTTGCGTCTGTTCCGCGATAAAGCTATCCGAGTCTGAGAGGGAGATAATGAGCAAAAAGATTCACGCTCTATGAATTAGATAGGTATATCAGTGGTCCTTAGGAGATCAGGAGCCGGGACTTTAGCTGTGGCATACTGGCCACACATTGGCAGTAAATTAGCTGTCTCGCCCTCAGAAGAGCAGACACACAGCTTTTCTAAAAAGCAAACAGCAGGAAAGGAAAGGACAGAAGAGAGAAAAAAGGAAGTTTGATTGGCAGATAAGAGAGATTATTGCCTCTGCACTACACGCCAGTCGTCCGTTGAGGGGAACAATAGCCCCGCGATGGTGGGAAGAAGAGCGAATGAAGGAATAAGCGCAGTCCTCCTCCAAAGGTGAACGATGGTTAAGAGAGGATGTTAATGACCCAGGGAGAGGAATCCGTGTGTCAAATTATGAAGGAAGAATAGCCAAGGACCAATGAGACTACGAGGAGGTCCAAGGATAGCTGGATGAGGGCTCGTGACGAACGCCGTCAGCGCCGCAAGGAGCCACCGTCAGACTAAGGGGACAGACGGATGTGCCCTCCAATCTGAGTGGAAAGGGAAGAATGATACATGTTAGTCCCGCTCCTAAGCCTCTTGACGCCAATCATGCGGATGTTAAACTCTTTCCTGGTCCTTTCTTGTCGCTACCGTAGCACCATCTTGTGGACTCGCAGCTCTCCACCCGCCTGAGATGGCATCGCCTCAACTTGCCCACCGTCACGCTCCTTACCTGCTCCATTGCTCCCAAAGTCGCTCTACCTTGGCTCTAACTGTCTCGTTCAGAACGATGGCGAAGATGGCATCTACCCCGCCCGCTGTGGATTAGGGGTTAGGGAGCAGTATGGCTTGCTTGTAGAACAGGTTCAAGAATATTCTTGTTCCTGAACCTTCTACCCGTCTACCCTTGCTTGTCTCTCTTCAAATGCTATGGCTGCCTCTTTGGTCGTTCATTACTCGTGGCTCTATGAAGTCTCTCTGGATCTTCATCGTTTTTGCGGTTTGAACCAAATTTTGACTGATGGCTGTTTGTGCGTCCCTCTCCCCTACTAGTTTCATGATCCACATCTGTCCTTATTCTTGCGGACTCACCTCCAGGAACCCCTGCGGCCAGAACCCCTGGAATGGCCATCGTCCGGTCGGCAAGAAGGGTTTGTGAGTCTGGCTCCACGTCAACACCCGCAGCCTCGCCCATAGCCCTAAGAGTCCATCAAGCTGAGAGAAGGATAGGGCAGCAACATCACACAACATAGACAAAGCCCAGGTAGGACGAAAGAAAAAGCAAGGATGCCAAAACCCAAGCAGAAGTAGAGCGCTTGGATTGGTAGGCCAGAGTCCTAACTTTCTGGGCGATTAAGGCGAGACAGAGTCAAAAGAAGCCACTCCTGAGGACAGCTTAGAAAAGCGCAAGGACAGCCCCCAAAGAAGAAACCTGTGTCCAGATCGTAGACGCACTTTAGCTGGCTTCTGATCTGAAGAAATGCCTTTCGTACGGAATAGAGGACAGCACCTGTGAATGCCTTTTCACCTTTAACCCACTAGTGGATAGTTAAGGAGTTAGTGCATCAGCAATTCAAGCGACACGGAAGAACAATGCAAGGATACAGATAGTTGCCAGCGGACTAATCGTTAAAGAGAATGGGACATTTCCAAAGGAGAAGTAGGTGAGGCTCGTTCTGCCGGACCTTTGTCATTCCAACGGAGATTAGACGTTAATGGTAGATAAGAAGTCAAGGTTGTGAGAGAAGACAACGATATCGGAACCAGTCCGGTGCTAACCTCTTGTGGCTCTAGCGTTGCACAGCGCTCAAGGGTTTCGGTGTATTCTTGGGGCATGGTCTCTGAAAGGGAGACAAGGCGCTCAAAGAGGCAGCATACGGCCGAGTTGGATACTCCTAAACTTCGCCACTTTTCGGTGGCAAAAGGACCAGAAGACTTCCATGCCAAGATCTTCCTCACCATCGCCGGAGTTCCTGCTCAGGTGCGTTCCAGAGTTGGCCATTGAACCCACCGTGATAGGTAAACCGACAGGCCGAGGAACCAATAGAGGCAGAAGGGCCTTAAGGTAAGGCGGAGCAAGAAAGAGTAGCTGCTGGAGGAAATAGTAAAAAAGGTATTTTGGAGACCCTCACTCTTACGCGGGAGAGAGACACTGGGGTCCTACTAACCTGAGCCTCCTTGAACGTCTCCCATTAGAAGGTGCAGTCCTGGTGGAAGAGAGAACTTTGCCTTGAATGATCAAAAAGACACAATGAAGGAGAGCAAACGAAACCAGAGACAGTGAGCAAGTGATCAGCAGGATGCAGGATGTGGAAGAAGATTCCTTGCACGCCACAATCATTCTCACCCTTTCTCCTTGCCACTCCCGTTTGGTGTCCAGGACAGCCTCGTGAAGAGCAGCAGGGGAGAGAGAGGCGATGGAGAGCAATTTTTCAATGGCCTGAGGGCGAAACCTTCGATATCTTTGACTGCCGTAGACAGCCGCTGAAACGTCGAAGCCACTGCCAACCTGAAGCAACAACGAAAGGGCACAGGGTCAAGCAGTCTGAAACACGGGGCAGGAGAAAACGGAAGAGACAGAGGAAGGAATAGACGGAAAGAGTGAAGAGAAAGAGAGAGAAGAGAGGAAAACGCAGAGGAGAGATTGTGAAGAGCCAGAGAGGGGAAAGGGAAAGAGAAAATAGGGATAGAGAAGTGCCCGACTGAAGGACTATGGGGAGAGACGAAGATAGCTGATCCCTTAGCCTCAAAGAGATTAGGAGGAGAATGATTGGAGAGAACGAGACACAATGGTTACTAGAAGGCGATCAATATGAAGGACGAAATAAGAGGCTTCACAACCTTCCCCTGCGCCGCGCCGTGACTAATCTGTGCAAGGTTGTGCACAATGTCCAGAGCTTGACTTCTCTCTGAAGAGTTAGACAATGCACATTGGTCAACTTCTACGTCCATCTTCGGATATCTTCACACTTGTTCGTACCTTCGTCTGAAGAGGGAGAGAGCTGGACGGCGCCAAAGAATGAAAGGACGGCGGCTACAAGCGATGTAATAAGGGCAGCGCTGCTTCCCATCCCTGTCTTATTGATCTGAACGATGCCATTGGAGTCTGAGAGCCCAGAAATGTGGTGCCACATCAGAAGGTAGGGGTCGACAGAAAACTTATGAGTTAGAAGTGGTATCTGAGAACGTCTGCTTGATAGTGAGATAGAGTGAATGTCAGGGAGAACAGGGATTGGCAAGGTATAAGGAAGACAGCGGTCCGGGAGTGAAGTGAAAGGTGCGTACCTCTAACGCATGGATTGAATCTTGGCAGTTCTTTGAGCCCTTGTGAGTTGAGGGGCAATCCTTTTTCCTCCAACTAAAAGGCATCGGAGGAGACAGAGTCACGCGTCAGCGAGCGAAAAAGGTGGGCGGAAGGGCTCATGACCAGCTCCGTATGTGGAAGAGAAGAGAAGAAGTGCCTTAAATGAACGAAGTGGAGCAGATGGCGTCAACCTGCCTCAGAATGAGGAGTATAGAGATAAATCGTATGAGAAGTAGGAGAGAAGAGGCTTGCTGACCGCTCTTCTTTGGGAGTAGAAGTCGTTATCGGCACGAAGGATGATGTCCAACTGCTTCCCCTTATTTTGAAGAGAGAGAAGATGTTCGCAGAATTCTTCTGGCCCCATAAACACCGAAAGAAAGGTGAAGCAGTACAGGAGAGTCATCTCGACATAGGTGTTTTCTTCCTGGCCTCTCCTAGGAGTTTCGACGAGAGGGAGGTAATGGACGAAAAAGTGACGAGAGAAAGAGAGAGAGAAAGAGATGGCGAGAGAAAGAGTGTGTGTGAGAGAGTGAGAGATACGACAGCAGACGGGCAAGAGAAGGGTAGTTCAGCTTAACGACGAACACTCTCTCTCTCCTGTCTCAAAAACAACTTCCCCCCTCTCAAGCTCTAACCCCGAACCTTGGCTCGAGTCTGAATAGTGAGTGCTCCCCTCTGCATAAATGATAGGTCCACTGCTGGTGAAACTGAGGACTGACGACTCGCACTGGGAGGGCTAACGTAGCTTCCATACTTTCTGCGGCGTCCTCTAGCTAAAGAGGAAAGAAGAGAAAGAGAGAGACTCTCTCAGAGTGGGAACAATGTAGAGAGGAGCATGAAGAGGTAGAAGGGACACACCTGGAGCGGAAGAGAAGGAGGAAGCTTGTGACGAAACGAAAAGAAAATGAGGCAGTGCAAAGAAGACACATAGAGAAAAGAGAGAGATGGGCTCGCTCTCGGCTTTCTTCCCCTTATTTCCCAGCCGCTTTTCTTTGGCTGACCTGTGTAAGGGCGATAGTGGTATAAAAGCGGGCGGAGGCAGCGAGGACGAGCCCTTCATGCTCAGGTTCCAGAATAAGATAGCCACCAACCAAGAGAACTTTACCGGGAGCACTTAATGTCCTACGGGCAGAGAGAGAGAGCCACCCAGAGAGCGAAAGAAGAGGTGAGGCGAGAGGGTAGAGTGCGGAAGAGGGGAGAGAAAGAGAGAGTCACAAGCTTGCCAGCCTTAGACAACTGACTGAGAGAAGCAGGCCGCAGGAAGAGGGCCAATGGAGAGGGGAGGCGGAACTGACGTGACGACGGGTAGCGTCTGACAATGGACGACGGACAGATTGATCAGAAGGCAAGTTGCCCTACTTGACAGACAGAGTGAGAAGAAGATAGACTCTTAGATAGAAGAGTGCCAGAGAGACAGAGAGCGACTGTGGGAGAGTAGGTGTTAGCCCTAGGGCAGGGTATGCCGTCAACTATGTGCTTGCTTACATCGCCTTATGAGTCCCCCCTAACGGTCTGTCCAGCGCTGGCAGTCTCTCGCTTACCCTGTCTTCCTTCCTCTCTCTCCTTTCCCGAGCATTCTTTGCCCGACCGCGCTGGGAGAGAGAATAAGCAGCCACAAGAATGCTCATGGCCACCAACGCCGCGGCGGTTGAAAGTCCTATATCTCTCCGCATCGTAATGCGGGAGAGCGAGACAGGTAGAAGAATATCTTCTCCAGAGAAGAGGGGAGAGAGGGAGGGGTGAGAGGGGAGAGAGAGAGAGAATACAAAGAGAGGCTGTCGGTTGACCATGAGATCAATGATGAGCCTTTGAGCCAGCGCAGAGAAAATCAAGGACTATATATGCGGTGCGTTGAGCGAGGGGTGTGGGAGCAGAGTCCAGAGACCAGAGTCATAGAAGAGATCCAAATCGAGATCAAGAGATCGAGAAATTGCGCGCACGCGAGAGAGAGAGAGACAGAGAGAGAAAGAGAGAGAGAGACAGAAAGCCAGATAGAAAGAAGAGAGAGAGAGAAAAAAAGAGAGAGAGAGAAAGAAAGAGAGAAGGAGAGAGAGAGAGAGAAAGAGAGATTGTTTCGTGTCAGAGCAGCAGAGAGGGAAGGAGGAGGAACCAGTTCTGAGTGATGACTACCTAGCCGGAATCTCAGGCGTTAGCGGCTCTTAAGAATGTCTATGAAGAGATCTTTTTTCTTTTTCTTGCAATCAGATCGGAAAGGACGCAACGCAGGCCATCATCAAGCGCCTGCACTGGTTGTTCTGAGTTCTGAGGCAGACACTGAGAGAGAAACTCAGAGGGAGAGAGAGAGAGAGACTGTGAGAGAGAGAGAAACTCTGTGAGAGAGGCAGAAAGAGAGAGAGACTCTGAGAAAGAGAGAGAGTGAGAGAAGACAGAGAGAGAGAGAAAAGGAAAGGAGATGGGGCGTAGGTCTGGAAGAGCGGGAAGGTCGACACTCAAGAGACAGAAACGCACAAACCAGGTGAGTGAGGTTCCAAGAGACAGGAAGAGCTGAGGTTGGCGCGAGAGAGGTGAGAGTAGCAAAGGGGAAGACAAACTGAGGCAAAGGATAGGGAAAGCGATAGAGGTCCTGAGCACGTTGGCATGAGAAGGTTGAGAATCTTATCCCGCGATCGAACCTTGATAGTAGGCAGAGAGAGAGACAGAGAGAGAGAGAGAGAGAGATAAAGAGCGAAAGAGGGTGAGAGAGGAGAGAGAGG
>FLMG01004571.1:79001-109874 GCA_900088475.1 Hyphochytrium catenoides
AGAGAGAGAGAGAGAGAGAGAAGACCAAGAGGCTTGAGACACGATGTTAAAAATCAAACTCTTGGCAATGACAGCCACACCGACACAAGCGCATTATTTATAATAGGAGTCCTTTCCTTCCTGTCTGTCTCCTTAGATGCCCCAGAGGCTTGGCTTCTCAGTCATTTTATTAGCGAGTTTCTGCTGCTGCTCCATCGTGTCTGTGGCGGTCTGCACCCGACCCTGAACGCGTTGAATCGTCTCGGTGCTCTCCACTATCTCCTTGTTGGCATAGTCAGCCTGAGAGCAGCCAGAACGAGAGGAGATAGTAGAGCAAGTGTGTGGGCGAGAGACAAAGAGAGAGAAAGAGAGAAAGAGAGAGAGAGAGAGCAGACAGGTGGTTAGGGAGCAGCAGCATACTAGCGCTCCAAGGCAAAGGGAAGAGGGGTAGAACCTAATGGCATGGGAGGGAAGATGAAAGATCCTGAAGGCAAAGGAGAGAAAAGCCATAGGTCTTCAGACGGGAGAAGGACGGAGATCGAAAACCTATCGATGAAGGGAGAGAGCAGTCTCGCTTGCAATGTCTCGAACTCTTTTGCTTCTCTCTTTCTCTATTCTTCGGTTTCTCTACTCTCTCTCTCTCTGCCACTGGCTCTCCCTCCTCTCTGTCTCTCCTCTTTGGTTTCTTCTTTCTTTCTCTTCGCATTTCCTATCTCTCCGCCCTAAACAAGCAGTCGGGCTCCCTGTACCATTCTAGCTCCACCCTCTCTCCTCTCTGAGTTCTTCCCAAACACGACGTCTCAGTCAAGCTCTTCTCACCAGCTCCTTCATGTCCGAGAGGCACCTGGACAAGTTGGCAAGGTCGCTGTTCTTAGAGTTTTTTAGCTTGTTCGCGAGCTCAGGATTCTTCAGGGCCACGCGGCTGATAGCCGCCTGCTTCACCATCCCTTTACCCTTACCAGCCTGGAGTGACATGTGAGACAGAGACCGATAAAGAGGAAGACACGTGCAGACAGACAGAGAGTGAACCAAGAGCAATAAAGAAATCAATCCGTACGACAGAGAGAGAGAAGTTGGGAAAGCCAGAAGAGAGACACAATTGATCGCCGACGCTCAAGTTAGCAAAGTTCGAGAGCAACCTACTCCTCCTCCTCGGACTGCAATGTGAGAGGGAAGCTCCACAGTTGGTGGTGGAGAAGCTTCCACAGCAGCGCGCTTACCTTGGTCATTTCCATCTTCTGTCTCAGCAGCTGCGCCTTCTTCCTCTTGGCCCACTCCACATTGCTGCTGAAGTGATGGGTTAGAGGATGCGCCATCTGCTGAAGAATGTTGCCGCTTTCCTCTTGAATCTTCTCAATATCGTCGAGGTCCTGGTTGATCTTCTCCAGTTGCTCTATAGCGGCCCGGAAGAGATTAAGGGATGGTGCAATAAAGCGCGGGACAAAGAGAGAAGACGGGAGAAGTTAGAAGCGAAGAGCGAAATACTCCTCTAGCTCTAGACCGATGGGTCTTATGCTGCTCTCTGCTGTTGCCGCTTCTCCTTCCCAGCTAGGTCCCCTATTTTCGTTACAGTTTGGCTTCTGTCTGTGTGTCTCTCTCTCTCACTCGCTCGCTCTGGGCACGCGCTCTCCCGCTCTCTGACGCCTGTCATCTCTGTTTCTCTCGTCCGCTCTCTTTCGTCATGTTGCCCCTTCTGTGTCACTCTTCTATGACTTGCTTCCTCAACTCCCACCTCTATTCCTATCTAACTCTGCGTTCGTCGACTTCATGATCGCGGAAGTTTTCTCTCCTACTGCCAAGGCCTTTGCAATGTTATTGTCGAAGGTCTTTACATTCTTCTTCAGTTCAGCCTGCAAACATTCATGCGGCGAGACGACAGAAGATGGTTAGGTTTGGCGGAGGTAATGGCATCTGCAGAGAACAGTGAAACAAGTATGTGGGAACTAGATCGTAGAGGCCAGCAGAACCGATAACGAGGATTAGAGTACCTGCTCTTGAGCTTTGGCACTTGAGGCCAAGAGACCTCCATCGTCAGCCGCACCAGGCCCTCCAGAGTCTCGCCGATGCACTGTTGACCGCAGGAGAGGCAGTAGAAGAAAAAGGGAGAAGAAAGTTAGGTTCTTCTCTTCACATCTTTGTCTTCGACTCTATCGCTGACCGATGGTCTGTTCTCCTACTTACATTCTCTAGCCTCTGTTGCGGTGGAAGTGTCCGCCCTCAAAGCCTGAAGCCATTTCAGTTGCTGGCCCTTGTCATCCAGATAAGCAGCTGTCTCCACCTTAGACTCATTAAGCTTGTGACCTGGCAGGGAGCGCAGAGACACGATTGAATTAGTCATTGAAGAGGTGGCGTTTTTTGGAGGTTTTTTCAATAGCAATAGGGCAATCCGCAGAGAGTAGAGTAGGCGTCAGATGGCTGCGGGACCATAGCGCGCAGGAGATACCGCCAAATGCCACAGAAGAAGGATGAGAGTGGCCCGAGAAGAGAAACATGAGGAGAAAGCGAAGGAAAGGCTATTTATATAGGGATAGCTCTGTCCCTGGGTGAACAAGTGCTTCACAAGGACCTGGAGGAAGCGGGGAGAAAGCAGAAGAACAAAAAGAAGAGGATAATGAAGAGAGGGAAATAAACCGAAGCAAAAGAAGGAAAGAGAGGGAAAGCGAGCTAAGTTGCCGTCAGACCATAGAACTTCAGTCCGTAAGGCTTGACGTCTTTTTTGATGATGGTGCCAGTTTCAATTTCAGTGGCCTCAACGCGGTCCAGGATGAAGGCGCCCTTTGGCGGTGCGCCTCGAGTGCAGTCTGCTTCCGTGTCCCAGTACATAAAGAGCTTTGACTCTGTCTCATACTTGCAATAACAGCGTTTCCAAGCCTTCCCCACAAGGTCATCAGCTTCAAATGGCGACGGAAGGACATATGGAGAGGTAACGAGCAGTGCAAGAATCAGTATTGGCGAGGAGGAGCTGCAGGCATACATAAAGGTAGAAGCACACTCCATTATACAAAGAGAGAGAGAGAGGGAATAGGAAGAGTAAAGCACAGGTTGAAGAGAAGATAATCGCGCAAGCCGACTGAGGCGGAACTCCCAGGCTTCCCCAGTCGAGCCCTATAGCCCTCCATGCTCTTACATTTCTTCTTCAAGTAGCCTTCAAAGCCATCCACTCTGGCCTGAGCTGAGCTATGCCCGTCCATCCTTCCTGACCCTTTCCTCAACTCCACTTAGATGTTAAGAAAAGCGTCCAACAGCCACGGAGCAACCTTACAGCAAAGGATGGACAGCTCAGCACTCGCTTCGACAGAATCCGTAAACTTGAGGAGCTTTCTTGAGGGCTTGGTGACTATGAGGACCAATTGGATCGAAAGAAAGGAAATGGGCAACAAGGAAGGGATAAGAGAAAGAAGAGGGAGATTGGTATGAGGTCAACCACTCCTTGCTGTCGATGTTGGCTCCTTGCTTCTCGAGGTCTGTCTCTTCTCCATCATGAACCGTCCGTCACCCAGATCCTTTACCTATATCTAAGTTGTTAGGAGCCTTGCCTCTCCTTCCAATCGCTCTACTGGAGCTCTTTCCCTTCTGTCGTTCCTCCTCTTCAATCGTTTTTTTCAATTTGTACCTTACTCTCCTCTCTCTCTGTCTTTCTCTCTCTCTCCCTTTATCTCTCTCTCTTTCTCTCCCTCCCTCTCTCACTCTCTTTTCTCTCTCGCTCTCTCGCTCTTCATCTCTTTGTCTTTCTCTTTCTCTCCCTCTCTTGCTCTCTCTCTCTCTTGCTTTCTCTCTCTTTCTCTCTCGCTCTCTCTCACTTGTCATGAGGAGTAGCAGCTTCATTGATGATGAGGCGTTACAGCAGCTCCAATTCCTTCACTTCTGATAGCGGCTAACGCTACGCAGACGCCTGTTGGGAGCATACTACTACATACGCACATAAGGACGAGCCTTTGACCAGTAGAGTCCTTGTTCTCCCACAACAGCAGCAGGAAAGGATCAAGAGGTCATGGTCCAGGCTGATCACTGACCACTCTCTGAAGGATCTCAAGCACAAGGACATCGTAGTTCAGCACAGCCTCTGCAGTTGGGGAGGACCGAGAGTCCTTCGTCCGTTGCCTTCTTCTTCTTCGTTCGGTCTGTCATTTATTGACTTCCTCTCCGTCGTCTTGGACATTGTTATGGGAAGTGTTGAGTTCGCACTTGACAAACAGCAACGTTGGTCGTAAGTAGTGGTCTTTCTAACTGCTGGGGCCGTGATAACGTTACTTCCTTGATCATACGACGCCTGCTATCCGCTCGTCAGCCATCCCACTTGCCCTTGGTGGTCGCAATAACGAGAAGAGGAGTACTAACGAGAGGAGGAGTACGATCATACAAGGAAGGAGGACCAGTTAAATTATATATAGCTAACGTCATTAACCCTCTCGGCGTGGAACAACAAAAGAACCAGCCTGTTGGTATCATCGCCCCACATTGCATCAGAAGTTTCTTGGACGAGCGAAAAAAAGGAACATCGAACATGCAAACGCGTAACCAGAACAGTGGACGATCATCAAGTTCACCACCAGCCCCCAAGGAGACTTCCATCGGGATCCTAGCCATCAATGGCAACGGCGATTTCTTGGTCATTCAGCAGACGCACGGACACCATTGGACTTTCTCCAAGGGTCATCCCAAGCGTTCAGAAGTAGAGATCCAGACAGCTCTGCGTGAGCTCAAGGAGGAGACCGGACTTACAGTCAAAAGCTTTCTCTGGGTCGACGAGAAGAACCACCCACAGTTTATCCCTCATCACGAAGCCAAGCCGCAAATTCATGAGAGCCAAGCCGGCGAATGCTTGCCAAGGCATCCGCTCATAAGACTTAGCCAGCAGTATCTAGTCACGAAGAGACGGAGCACTCACATGAAGCAAAACCATTTTTTTGTTGCCATCGTTAATGATGACCCAGTGCGCCTTCAGCCAAAAGAAGTGAAGGATCACAAGTGGCTGCCAGCAGCAGAAGCTGAGGCACAGCTCACATTCGAAGAGGACCGTTCTCTGCTGCGCGAGACCACGGCGATCATCGACAGGCTTCCCACAGCCTCAAGGACAGCTTCAGCTTCAGAATAACCAGGAACTGACTCCATCAGTCCAAAACGTGCTGCTGCTTGAAATTTTGTACCTGAAACCTTTCCCCCGGGTGAGGTATTAATGCGGAAAACTTGAATAGCATGGAATTTACAAAGGCTTTCCTGGAAAAGGTTTCTTTCGGTTTTTTGGGAATACTTCACAATAAATTGCACGCAGACCCTCATTTTATCTACCAATGAACAAGGGACTCGCCTCGTTAGGACTGAATCTCACGACCATGATGCCCGCCTTCCATTGTTTACTATACAACTAGTTCCTATTGTTACGTTTTAGCACAGACTGAAGGACAGTCATTACAGTAGGTTGTTCCCAGCTATCCACATAATGGAATGGCTGTCAGATAAGGTTCCAGGAGTGATTGTCCTTGTGCGCCGCTGGGTGGAAGAACTTCATCTGCGGCTGCCGCGCCGCGTTATTAGCGCTCACTCTTCCATTTCCATCAACATCTCGCAGTGCTTTGGAGCTCTGCGATCGGCTGAGGGCTCTAGGAGGCCAGCTAGACAGACCCGGTGTCACAGAGCTGAACGCCTGTGGTTACCGCTGCAGGCGTTCTCAAGCAACAAGACTCGATTTACTACTTCCTAGGTGACGACAATTCTGTCTTTCACCATGCAGTCCGCCGTAGCGAAGAACCTCAACCACTTCAACCTAGTGATGAACTGCTACAGCAGCTCGTCATAGACTCGTGGCCACATGAGTGCGAGGTTCCCCTGGTGGAACTAAGCCCTCATGTGGCCCTCGAAGGGGATCTGACAAGTCCATCCTTCGATGCCTCGGCAGAGTCTAATCTTGTCTATGTGGGTTATGGAGCAGGTACGGAGGGGGAGAGTTCTCTGGTCTTGGAGAGCTGCGCAGCCGTAGTAGGTGACGTATTGTCGGATGCGGCGATGAGCGGGGAGGTGGATCTAATGCAAGAAGAAGCACTTGAAGGTCTTTGTGAGCTGGTGGATCCTTTCGTTCAAGAGTTTGGTCCTGAAGGCGCTGAGGACGGCGTGTTGGTTGATGAGGCACATGCACTTTTCTGTGATCTAATTGAGGAGCCATGCCAGGCTCAAGTGGAGAAAGAGCTTGTGTCCGGAGATGAGATGGACCGTCTGGACGCTGCGAATGTTGACGCAGTCTGTCTTTTCATGGAAGGGAACAACTGCCGTGCAGAGGAAGACCCTGAATGTCAGACGTTGATTCAATCGTTGGAAGTAGACACGAAGGAGAAAAAGAAATGGCTAAAGCGTTTCCAGATTCCTGCTGCTCGATCTGTACGGATGGAGGGGATGCCAGGCTTGGAAGTGCCTTCTCCTTCTGGAGCGCCGTCGTTGTCTAGGAGGGAAAGGGTAGAGAGGTATCTGAGGAAACGCAGAGAGAGAAGAGGACGTTCCTCTTACTCTATGCCTTCTTCGCGACAGAAATCTGCTTTCAGGCGGCCAAGGATAAATGGACGGTTCACGGATGCCAAAGAGTTTATCTGCATCGATAGCTTAAGTTCTTAAGCTGCTGCAGGCCTTTAAGGCCAGGTTCAATGAGTTTCTCCTTTTCGCACTTCTTCAAGCCCACATAATAAATGTTAGTTATTGTCAAGACTCTCCATCGTGTTAACGAGTCCATACTCTGGTTCTGCGGAAGGAGGGAAGCTTCTTATATGTTTTATTAGAGGTCGGGTTAGCCTAAGGTCACTTAGTCCCAGTTTGTTGCTTGAGACCATCCATTGCCAGCTGCGTCATTAATGGATCTTCGCTCTGGCACTTGGGCACCTTGCGTTCTCTCGTTTGGTTCAATTTAGGTTGTCAGCGTGAGACCATGCATAGCATGCCGCCCCATCAGGCTCTTTGCAAGTCGTCAGCTCCTTCCTGTTAACGCCACCATCCGTCACTTATTATCAGCTGCCTAACTGCTCTTCTTTCTCATGCTCTCCTCCTTTTATAATTAGGAAGTGATCTGCTTGATTCCAAGCTCCCGCTCATAGAACTCTGCGGTAAACTTATCACAAGAGGTAAGCTCGAGCTGTCTTCCGTAGACAAAGACAGAAGTGCCACAGCGCAGATCTTCTTTAGAGACAAAGTCCATGACTGGTCGTTCTCTCCCACGAGGTGTCTCGTGCCCTGACGGTATAAGAAGTGAATCCTTTGGAAGCCGCTGCCTCTTCAGCAGGAGAGGAAAATGGTCCTTTCCATCGTTTTTCTGTCTCCTCTCTGCCACCTCAATAGTGTCATCACCTAAGAAGTAATGCAGACGATAGTGTTGGTAAGCTCCCTTCTTTGTTCCGTCTGCGGCAATGGTCCCCGCCGTGTTATCCTGGCAATCGCGTTCGACATGCCCGTCCTTTCTTTCCCAGTGTACGCAGTCGAAGGCGAGGACCTGGTTCTCATATTTGATGTACTTCTTCAGCTTCAAGCTCTGGGACGAGGAGGACGACGAAGAGATAGAGATTCCGTCGTTAGCCGCTTTGGCACTTCTCCTGGGGTCCATTGTGTCTCTCTCTCTTTTCCTTCCTTCTTCGTAGCTATCCAAAGGACATTCTTTGGCCTCCGACATTATTAAGCCCATCTTCTCCTTCATAAAGCTCCGGGTCTTAGGGTCGCAATCATAAATGTGAACCAGCAGGGAGGAGGACGGGGAACTAAGAGCTGAAGAAGAAGGAGAGAGGTCAATGCTCTTTCCTATAAGTAGATCCTCCGGGCAAAGAAGACCCTGTGGAGAAAGCAGCTGCGACCGCTTAAGAAATGCTCCTTGGAGAAGTCCACTGTTCTCCGTCTTGGGCTCTGTAATACTTACAGATCTGTCTTCCAGGTGATAGCGCACCACGAGCTTTCGAACTCTTCTTTCTCCTCTTGTTGAGCTCTCTTTCCCTTTGGTCCTGGCTCTGTCAGTCAGTTTCCTTACACCGACCTCTCTTCCGCGCTCCTCTTCTCCTAATAGCTCTATGGTGTAGGCGTGAAAAGATAGGACTTTGCCCCCGTTCTCCAACCAATCTGAAGGCTTCACTTTGACCCTGTGATTCGCTGGCCGAACAGGAAGAGCTGGACCATTCGCTTCCTCGCGGGCTTCCTCGCTCTCTCTGCTTCTTCCTAGCGTTTCATCCCTCTTTGCTGCGTAATTAGATTCATGTTCATGCCTTCCCTCTCGCTCTTCCTCTAGGGCAGGGCTCACCAAACCTTGCCCCTTCCGCTGAGGGGAGGAAGATTCGGGCTTGTGGATTGAGGAGGACACTGAAGAAGATACGGCTGGAAGACAAGGAGAAGAACTGATAACTGAGAGGCCACATCCTAGGTAATGTTCCCCAAGCCTTAAAT
Organism: Hyphochytrium catenoides; assembly: GCA_900088475.1. Taxonomy (NCBI): domain Eukaryota; class Hyphochytriomycetes; order Hyphochytriales; family Hyphochytriaceae; genus Hyphochytrium; species Hyphochytrium catenoides. The sequence goes on from FLMG01004571.1 coordinate 87,384, forward strand.
CTTCCAGTTCCTTGTAGATTAGGTTTTTCTTCCTGTTGTCGGTTGGTCCTTTCTGTCGGTCTTCCCCTCTTTCCTTATTCACGACCTCTTCTTCCAGTTTCTTTGGTGCATTATTCAGGTTGGGCAGTGCAGATGATGTTGTGGCCTTTCGCTTCTCCCGCTGCTCCACAGCCTTGTCGAGATATAGCGGCTGTGAGGAGTATCTTGATTTCCCTATGTCCTGCAGGAGGTCCGAATGGCCACGGCGGAGAGAAGGCAGACGGGGACATAAGGCCCAGAAACCAGGTGTAATTTGGTCATTAGAAACAACGAGTAGACAAAGAGAGAAGAGACGAAGCGCCTGAAAGAGGAGAGAAGCTTACCTCTAACACTGGCATCACATGTCTTGTCAGGCCAGGAAGTAGAGGGAGTTTGACTTTGTCTCTAGGAAGAGTTCCTTCTCTCCTCTCCATCGTCATAGTAGTACTGAGAGCGTGTTGCTAATAAGAAAGAAGCACTATTGGATGCACGGAGGCCTCACGGAGCGATCTCAGCTGATCCCGCTAGGATCTTGAAGACGACCAGGATCTAGGCGCCACCAGTAGTAGGAGAAAGACAAGAGTGATAAAACGGCAATAAGGAGATGGGCTAAAGAGGAGGATGATGCAGTTAGAATAAGAGCCTTCTTCTCTTCTCTTCTGGCAGAGACCAACTCGCGAGAGACTGGGGAATGTAACAAAGCTATGGCTATAATGGGGCTCAACTGCTCATCGTTGGTCCTCCCGCTCCTCCTTTTCTTGTCATGCTCCTCAGTCCTGCTCTCTCTCTCTAAGCCGCTACCAGTTATCCCTCTCTTGCACTATCTGGTACTTTCACTAGTAAGGTTCGTAATGATAGGAGAGCCAGGCCTGCAGCAGCCTTTGACGAAATTCTTCTGCTCTTAGGTTATCCTTATTTACTATATTCTATGCAGCTTGTCTACTAGAGGAGGGCTGCTGCCCGAGGCCCAGACTGCGGGGAGCCTGGTAAGAGGGAGGGAGGGCGCAGGAAAGAGAGCCAGAGAAGACGGATATGATAGGAAAAGAGATCATGACTAGAAGAGAGAGAAGAGTCAGAGGACGGTGACAGAACAGAAGAGCACCAGAAGATAGAAGAGACACTACCAATAACTCAAGAGGCAGGAGGTAGGCCGCAGAAAGACAAAAGGAGCCAACCCTCTATGCACTCGCCACTACTCTTCACATCCTAAGCAATAGGTTGAGCCGGAGACTAAAAGCCAGGAAGGACAAGGACGTAATAGATCATCATAATCAGGATGCACGTTAGACCCCCTTCTTCTGGCAAATCGATAGAGCTATAGATAGACAATAGGGGAAAAAGAGACAAGATGGGCAAAGTAACCACCTGTACAATGGAGCGAGGTCTATAGCAGAGTGGAAGCAGCGAGGAGTCGGAGGAGAGAATGATCATTTGGACAGAAGATACGGAGTAACGCAGCAGCTATAATGCGGATGGAGAGGACAGAGGAGGCAGTAAGTAGAACATAGGAGGAACACGGATAAGAACACAGCAACGCGTCAGCCGAAGAGAACGATGGGGACTGAGAGAAATGGAGGAGGCGGAGAAGAAGTGGCACGTTTTGTGATGAAGAATGAGATGAACATGATGGGCAAGGGCTGAAGCTGCTTGTTCTGGACTGTTCTCTACCATCATCAGATCTTCTCCTCTTTCATCACAAGAGCCAGCAGGCAGCGAGCCATCTCTTCCGCTCCTCCTGCTACGAGTAGTACCTTCCTCTCTGCCCGCTGCAGCTAGCGCTAGCTCCGTCCGCTAGCTGCCGCCGCCGATCTTCTTCCTTGTTTCTTGTTTGATCCCTCGTCGCCTTTGTCTTGGTGCTGCTGCCTCCTCCTCCTCCTCCTCCTTATGCTCCTGCTGCTGCCGAAGAAACGCACACACAGCCCCAACCGTTTCTTCCCTCTAAAAGCCGTTAGCGGCAATAAAACGACGCACAGAGTTATTAGTTTTGGAGACTTTCGTGCAGAGCCGAAACTAGGCCCTATAGCTTTTACTTTTCATGACAGTGAGTTTGTGAGCAGTGCCTGGTCTTTTTCGGATGCGGATCTGTACGAGTAAAACATGGTGTTTCTGACACCGAAGATAAGAAATGAATTCTGAGCACGAAAGTAGGCAGACACGGTATGATTGGACCCAAAGCAGGAGTTAGATAACCCGTATTTTCGGGTCTATAAGAACCGTGTGCCGCCGTCAAGGGTCCAGTGCCGGCCGCTCCATCGTCGGCGCGACTCAGATATTGCTGTCGCTGCTCTCGTTGCTCTCAAGTTATAAAGACTCTAGTCCGCTCTTCGCAGCTCTGGAGATCTTCCCAGTGCGAAGCTTGGTGTTCATAAGACGCAGGGTTAGTGTCCATTGTGTTGGGACGACACCACCGGGGAAGGTTTTTTTTTGCGGTGCGCAGCAGGTGGAATTAAGAGGCAGAAGTGGGAGCTCGTCTTCAATAGGAAATAAACGCTTCCCAGCCTGAGGCTGACTGAAGACACACGCTATAAGAAAAGTTCAGGGTGCCCCGTAGATAAAAGAGAATGGCGCCCTATTCCCCTGCCGGAGCTTGCTCCTCCCGTGGCCCCATAAAGGCCGTAATCTGTGACTTGGACGGGACTCTGCTAGACACGGAGCAACTTTCGACTGACTCAACAAACATGATTCTCAGTCCACTGGGGAAAGAACTCCACTGGTAGAAGAGCCTTTCTTGCTTTCTCTCTCTCTCTCTCTCTCTCTCCTTCTTGGCGGCACGCTGCCTCTGACCAGGGTCCTTTTTCTTTTTCTTCATTTTCGCTTTCTTTCTTCTATCTCTCCCTTTACTTCGTACCCCTGTCTCTTTCTTTTTTCTCTCTCTCTCTCTCTTCCTTCTCTCTCCCTCTGTCTCCCTCTCTCTTTCTCTCTCTTTTTTTCCTTCTCTCTTCCGGTACTTCTCTATCCTTCTATTTTTTGCTTTAGCTGCTGTCACCCATAAATGTCTGGTCACTCTGCTACAGACAAGATTGTCCACAATATCTCCGCGTTTGCCGTTGGTCCTGGCTGAGATGTCTGCTTGCTAGTTGTTCCCCTCTGGGCTGCTCTCTTACTCTCATTCTCTCCCTAAAAGCAAGAGTCCTCTAACTTTAAGTCTTCGGCGATCGGCGTTCTATCGTTCTAGGGAGTTGAAGAAGAAGATTCTAGGGATGCCTGGATTGGATTGGGCGGCAGTTGTCATTGCTGGTTCCGTGCCCCCTCTTCTACTCTTCATATATATCTCTAACTCTCTCTTTCCATCTCTCTCTTCCTATTCTCCAGCTCTTCGCCTTCGATGCTCTTTCTCCATTCTCTACCATGCTTCTCTCTTCTCACATGAAAGCATCTGGTGTCCTCCCTGAGGTCGGCCACATTTCTGCTAGCCTTCCGACTCGACGATGTTTCTGCTAAGCCTTCTGATTCGGCTCATGGATATCTCTCAAATGGACAAAGTTTCCTCCATCGTACGATCTCTTTTCCTCAGTCTAATATCTCCGCTCTCTCTCGTTTCTGTCCCGCTAATAGAGCTAGAGATTGAGGGCAAGATAACGCCAGCCGAGATGGTGGCACAATGGGAGGAGAACTTTAAGGCGCTTTATCCACATACTAAGAAGCTTCCTGGCGCCGACAGAGTTACAAAAGACATGCGAGAGAAGTGGAACCTTCCCATGGTCAGCGACAATGCTTCTCTCTGTCTCTCTCTCTCTCTCTCTCTGTCATCTCCCTTCTTATCTGTTCGTCTGCTTTGTCTCTTCTCTCTCTCTTTTCTCTACGACTGACTTGAAACGCTTTTGTTTTATTCGTTGTCAACCCAACAAATACTTGCTCGAAGAAGGAAAGGAGACACTAAATCCACTCCCTCTAGTTTGTCTCAGTTTGTCTCTACAATTCTCTATGCGGCTCTCTCGCCTGCTTAGATTCCCTTTCACTTTCTCTCCTGATCGTTGATATCATCGTGATTCTCTCTTAGGCAATTGCTACGTCATCCAACTCGCACGCTGTGGAGCTTAAGAGAGCAGCTCATCCAGAGATGTTCGATCGCTTTAATGTAAGTAAAGTAAATGTCGTACCGTAGCCAGGACCAACCGCCCGGCCTTCCTTAGATTTTAGGTAAATGACTAGCAACGAGCTGAGATAAGCCAGAGGGTAGTTGGTATGCGGGGAAGTGGAGCCACATCCTTAGTGCAGCAGGATGTAAGAGCCATATTCAGGCATTGGGGACCTAATTAGTGGGGTTATGATAAAGATCGTGCTAAGGCTATTAACCGGGATCTATCGTGGATCCTTTGGCCTCTCCACCAGATTGTGATATGCGGGAACGATCCAGCTCTGAAGAATGGGAAGCCTGCGCCTGATATATTTTTGGCAGCAGCTCAGCGACTGGGTCTGTCCTGCCAGCCCTCGGAGGTGCTCGTGATCGAAGACTCAAGGTGGGGGGATGACAATGACTAGGAGTTAAGGGATAATAGGATAAGGCTTCGGGAATTACATCTGGGCTCTTACCACCCGTCCTTACCTTCCTCTGCACTGTCCGACCCAGAGGCAATGATGAGCAACCTAGTGGTGTGCTACGTCGCCCACTATGCTCTGCTATTTGTAGCTCTTTCTCTGTGCTGATTAGAATCCCCTGGTCGTAGTGTAGGCTCTATGGGCCCTGTCTCTTCCTAGCTACACCACAGCTAATCTATTGTCCCTTCTGGTCCCTCCTCTGATGGGTGATCTTCCAGTGCTGGAGTTGAGGCCGCAAAGAGGGCAGGAATGAAGGTCATTGTGGTGCCGGATCCTCGGTTGCCTCTAGAGCTTTTCCATGGTGCTGATCAGGTAAGGACAAGAACGACAGGACCAGATGACGTGTTAAACCCTTGTCGTATTATCTCTGACTTCGTTTTTGCTTTATTGTACTTCTGATAAGGTGCTACACTCCTTGGAAGATTTTGTCGCAGAGGAATGGTTCAGGTGATGGGTAGCGAGCTTATTGAAGTCCAGAATGGCGGCACTCCCAAACCCACTTCCAGTGCTTGCCCCTTTCCTAACTGCTCTTTCAACTGCGAAATTTTGATCTTTCATCGCAGTGCTAATGTACTGGGCTCCGTAGCTTAGCGGTCGAGACCGCATTGGGCTTCCTTAGTTGGCGTGCCAATGTTACTGTCCAGCTATAAGGCATTGCACTACTATTGCACTCATGCTTCAACCACCCGCCGGCCGTAATGGAACCCGTTGCCTTCATGAACCGCGATCTTATCGAATATACTTGCTATCGCTCTATTCTGCTCCCTTAGGTAGACCCCGAGAGCATCGAAGAAACGAGTGAGAAGGGCAGTGAAGAAGATGAAGAGGAGGATTGAATATGATGTCGAAGCGCAGCTATCTCCGTGATGTTAGCGATGGCCAGCTCCTGGTAGGATTTGTGATTGTAAGGGTTGAAGCCTGTCTGTACTGCGTGTAATATAGAGGTGGAGCTAGGCGCCGATAAAGAGGAAGGGTATCCTTGAATCTGCGTGAGAAGGGGTAAGCATGAGCCATTGCCAACAGCAAAGGCAGAGACCCCAACAAAACGAACATTTACAGACAATGAGACGCAAGAGAGCCACACGATGAACGATATGACCGACGCAAGCCGTAGCGACTGGGCGGGTGGCGATAGAGGAAGACATCGGGGAGCAAAGTCCTACCAGATACTCCTCCCACCAGTGAATCATATCTGCGGTGTAACTGAAGTCGTCTGGGACCAAAGAGGAGAGGATTCCGCTGACGACCCCGCTATTCTGGAACAACTAGATGCCAAACGAGGGTCATTATCGGAAGTTATTATGCAGACCAGCGATACGCGCTGGTAGGAAGCAGAAGTCATAAAAGGTGCCATAGAAAAAGGTGACCTGATAAGAGTTGCTTAATGCCCAATTATTAATGTGCAGGCCCGTGCCAGCAAGGACTGAGCTGCCGCGAAAGAGATGACGCACGCTACAAAGTCATACCTCAGAAGGGAGAAGTGTAGCATCACTACCCTTTCCTGCTCTTTCGGTCCACTTGTTTAGATAGTCGGAAACGTTGAATATGAATATCTGCTCATCAGGAGTTAGCTTTGATTGAAGGGACTGGGCGTGAAGGGCCAGGTAATGGGTGGTCCTGGCGGTGGAAGAGGCGTCATTCCTCGGCTACAGAAGTCACAGCAATGCTCATGGAGGGAGCTCAAGTTAAGCGAGGGGGGAAGGAATCACTAAGGCGATCATCGGAGTTGCCCTTAGGATGGACCGTTTGCTTGAGGCTCACGTGTGACAATTAGAAAGTGGAGAGAGGGAAAAGCTTAAAGAGAAAGGAAGAGATATGATAAAAATAGTGTTATAATAAGCTTCCAGGCTTCCAGAGCAAAGAGAGAGATAAGAAAGAATAGGCCAGGGACTAGGACGAACAGAGAGAGAAAGAAGTAGGGAACGGGTTAAGAGGGAGACACGTGTTTGTTTGCCTGATAGCTCCATTGATAAAGTCGGCTGCTGCTTCTTTATCCCACGAGTAAGGAGATAGAGAGCTGTATACGGGTAAATCAAAAGTCGGAAGAGCTCGAGCTAACCGCCTGGCCATTCGAAGAAGCTTCTTCTTTGTCAGCTGTTTGGGACTCAGCTCTATAATGTCGCTGAGGATAAACGGGACTCTACGTTGGGGGGAAGCAGCGGATGAATCAGACCGCGTCATTTCGTGGGAACAGTATGAACCTTGTAACGGCAGTAAGGACTGATGGAGAAGAGTAGGGCCATCAACTTACTGCAACAGAAATAGAAGGATGGTATCGCCCCTCGGGCAAAGACAAAAAGGCCAACGAGGGACATCGTAGTGACATCGTCATTACCTTTCAATAGCCTCTACTGAAGGATCTCCGTCCTTCCATCTACCAGAAATATAGAGCTTCTTGTTCTTATTTGCCTCCACAAACTGGTGCATGCTTGACGGCAAGATCGCAGTAGTAGGAGATAGAGAGATTAGTGTAAAAAGTTAGAGAGACCAGGGAAGAGAGAGAGGGGCCAGAGAGAGAAGGTCAGTCTATGTACGCGGTCGCAATTGTTTGATGGATCAAGACCCCTTCCAAATCAACTTTGCTCCGGTGTCTACTTCTTCACCGCCACAGTATCTAGTCTTTCCTGCCTTGTGCGCTTAGAACGCATCTTGCTCTGTCCCTTCTCCCATGATGGCAGTCTACCTTTCACTCGCTCATTCCCTCTAGGACTTTCTTTCAAAGAACCATTCTCTGCACTTCTATATCTGTACTAGCTGTGAACTTGCTCCATCTTACCTGAAGCCGCCATGCTCGTAGGGATGATATTTATCTCCTGGCATTGTGAGCCCACGGGAGGAATAGTAGGGAAGATATTGTTGCCTTCTCCACCAAGGAAAGGTCATCAGGGCCACGGAAAGAACCATCACATCCTCCCTGGTAAGCCATGCCATCACTTAGTCTGACAGGAAAGCGTTCTCTTCTTCCAAAGCAGGCAAAAAACCTACCGAAAGCTCTCACAGTTCTGCAAGTAGGTGACAGTGTTGTGCTGCAGGTCTCCATTAACGAGCAGGACAGCGTTCTGAGGAAGCGAGCCGAGAACCTGCTTTCCAAAGCGAAAGTAAAGCCTGAAGGAGAGCGTTAAAGAGAAGCAAAGAGAGAAGATACAAGAAGAAAGAGACGGACGAGGATAGCTAAGCAGAGTCTGTTGGAGCCAATAAAGACGCATCAGGGACATCATCTCGATAAGGGGTACTCGTGAACTGAACTTGTAGATGGAAGTAGACTGTGTCGAAGCATTTTGAGTCCCACAAGGAACCGGGAAAGCCAAAAAGCTAAGCATTATGCGCCAACCATTCGGTCGTAGGAGGTCACTGAGAAGGGAGGGGACACAATAGTAGAGCAGAGGTTGAGCTGACCAATCATTTTGGTGGTCCATCTCTTCAAAGCGCCGCGAGATCTGCAGAAGGATAAGGAGAGCCACGACAGGAGCCGCCCAAAGCCAAAGACGTAACTGTCCGTGTGAAATCTAGCAAAGGACACACGGCGGATACCCGTAAGCTGGCGAAGTGAAAGGACAGGGTAAGCACTATCGGACCAAGGAAACGATAACAAAGAGGGAAGATACAAGATTGCTAACGTCTTCCCACCTTTGACAGGAACGACATGGAGCAGGCGAGTCCCGTCCCCAACCAGACAAAGCAGAGAAGGTGCGCCTGTTGCCACATCCTATGCGGGAGAAAATAAGAGGTGAGAGGTCCCGGGATAAGGCCCATTTCAGAAGAGCAGATATTAGGTAACGAGGGACCTGAGGCTGTTCCTTGCGGTTCCTAACAAAAGCCGTTGGGCGACAATAGCAAACTGACAGAAACATGGTCCCAGACAGAATGGCGTTATAAAGAATGGCGTTATAGAGGATGGTACGAAAGGAAAAGGCCAGCAACTCAATAGACATGCTGTAGATTAGAAAGGAAGCTCAGTGCGGTCCTGATACCTTGCCATGACGCCTATAAATAGAGGCTTCAGAGGGAGATTTGAAAGATGGTTGATCAAGACGATGTATAGAATAAACCCTAGGGCCATCACCCTTCCGGTCTCTCCTCTGCTAGCGGATGCGGTAAACCCTATCGCTGCGAGAGGGAGGCCTGTCGGGACAAAAATGGATCGACATACTTAACAAGCGGCTGTGAAAGAGAAGGAAGTGATCGAGCGCACACAAGATTCTCCGGTAAGGACGGAAAAACCTCACAAGAGAGTAAGGAAAACAGGAAGGTGAAGACACGACAAGCAAAAGTTCACATTACCAAGGAGCTTATAGAATAGCGAGAGAGAAGGGATGTCGTTAATCAGACGAGTATCAGTCATACACTAATGGCGCTACTGTTCCTTCCTCGTCTTACCGATCTGCATGGAATGCTCACCAAACATCTTAAGAAAAAGGGAGATCTTCTGCACTACGAGATCTAATCCCCGTCCGCTTTCCCCAATTTCGTCAGCCGCTAGCTGGAAGGTTCCGTACTCCGAGCGGAAGAAGTGAAGCAAAAAGCCTTGGAGAGAAGACTGATCTCCCCAAGAGTGCTTCCTGCACCCCGGTGACGGAAAGAAAGAAGAGCACAAGGTCAAAGTCTAACTTGGGAACCTAAGTGAGCAACATTAACGTTTTCGGAGCCAAAGTATTGAGAACGGCTTGCAGGGCCAGATACACCAAATCAAGGAGAGCAAGAGGTGAACATGAAGCGGGCAACCGAGAGGTGTAGCAACAACGCAGCAGATCCTTAAACGAGGAGCGTGAAAAGCTTACGGGGCGTCATAGCTCCTGATAACCAAGTAGAGATAACAACTGAGTCCCGCTAGAGCTGAGAACGAGAGGCACAAAAGAGGTACTGGAGACCAAAGGAATGCTCTTCCATGGCCTAACATGACAGCTCCCGCCACCACAATTACATAAAAGACTGAGATGTGTTGGTTACTGAGAGAAAGGCCACACGAAAGGGCGAGGAGACAGGCGTTATATAATAGGGCTCTGTTGCTGTTTGACTCCTTCTCCAGCAACTGGTAGAACTTGTGCAAGAGCAGAAAGATTAAGAGCACAAAGAAGTTGTTTAGTGGGAACACCTGCGAACAAGAAAACCCGAGGGTGAGCCTTTATAATGCTGTTCCTGAAGTTTAATGGGAAAATGCCAAGGGAAAAGAGGCACCTAGATGACTAGAAGTGTGAAAGTGGCCGCGTTATAACGATGAAATCCTTACTTCGGCTTGCAAGGCATAGGCCCAAACTTCAGGAGAGAAGCACCAAAGGCCGGCCGCCAAGATGCCGCCTAGAAGATCACCGATTGTTTCTTCGCTGCTAAGCACCCGACCGGAATGATTGGGCTGTTCAGTCCCTTGGGAACTTCTTGTCTCTCTTCTTTCTTTCTGGAGTTTTACAGTCAGGCGAAAGAGAAGTCCACTTGACAGGCTGGTGAGCATGGCGGAGAGGAGAGATATGCTCCAAGCCGGAGAGGAGGAGGGACTGAGAGCTCTTCCGAGCCGAAAGAATATATTAGAGAGCAGGGTCCAGAGAGGATAGCCCTATACAGCACAATGCGGGGTTGTTAAAGCTATATCAACCGGTAAGGCAGTGGCGATTGAGTCGAGGGTAAGGGACATCTGATGGAGGAGAGAGCCAAAAGCAAATGGGAATGAGAGGAAAGAATCTATCACTGCAAACCACAGAAGCGCTGAAGACACGCTACGGGCTGACAAAAGAGTGGCAGATGCAAGACTCTAAGGATTATGAAGGGATGAGCGATGAGCAAGCTTGTAGCCTGGGTGGCCAAAAGATTTAGGCGGAGCATGCAGTGATTAAAAGTGCCTCTCACCGGAGGATGAGCCATGCCTAGGCTGCAGGCCGCGCTAAGGAGTTCTGCGACCAACATTCGAATGGGCGGAGGCCATGAGAGAGGTGGGTGGAGGGGATAGAGAGAAAGAGATAGCTAGGGAGAGCGCAAGACAGAGAGAAGTGATGAGAAATTGAGACGACCGGAGAAGGGTAGCAAAGAGTGGGACAGTCAAAGAAGCACAAAACAAGGGCGATGTGATGGAGCTGGATGCGACCCAAGGACATGCAAGAGACGAGTCTGGAAAGAGGGAAGAGATATAGCGGGAAAGATAGGCACAAAGAAAACGGTGATCTGGGCTACAGAGGGAGAGACAAACGAATCCTCATACCTCCAGAATCTCCACCTGACACTGTAGGATACATCGTGCGCAAGTAAACACCCAGTGCAAGTGAAGGCAGCAGCCATGAGCCACATAGCCAAAGCCAGCGATGCAGCGTACCGTGGTCCATGTCCACTGCTGTGTCGGAGTTGTTTGTCTTCTTCCCTGACGCACTTGCTAGAGAAGGGGTGGCACACAGGGCTTGGCGGTTTGTTCCCGCCATGATGTTGCCGCCGGTGGGGAGCCTACGCTTGCCCATAATTGTACTCAGAGAAGACCTATATCACCCCTCACCGAGCTGCTCTATCTCCAAAATCCAAGTCTTCCTTTCTGTGAGGTCACTCTGGTCCCTATTCCTGCTGCTTTATCACAAAAACGAATGCTGCGGTGGCGGCGGCAACAACTGAAGGCCGGGCTATCGTTGTAACAATAATGCAAGGCGAGCAGCAGCTGCGTAAGACACGCAGAAGCCTGGCAAGCCAGGCTCGAAGATATAAGCAGCTTGGAACTCCTCGTCGCCGCGGACAGACTGAGGCGCGTCCATAGAAAAACTCTTGGAGCTGGAAGCCGAGAGAAAGTGAAGTTGAAGTCGAACTTCAGAAGAACAGATGAAGCATCTCTTCGCTAACCATCTTCATTCGTGATCCAAACAGGCAAAGGCCAGCTTATCCATGATAGGATGAGGAATAGTGGTGTATAAGCTGAATACTACTGCTGTAGCTCCTCCGCTTCTGTCCGACTTTTGGCATCACCATGCTCTTGTTGCTGCGGCGCTGTCCATGATGATGAAGACTGCCCATGTTGATGAAGCTCAAAGTGACCAAGCCGATTCTCAATACAAGCGCTAAAAACTCCGCTCTTTTCCTCTTGAAGAGCTCTTCCACTTGTTCCTTCACCCTTTGAATGCCAAGCAAGCCAAAGTCTCCCTTCGATCCACAGCTGTCGCGTCGCCGCTGCTGCCATCACACTCCTTCCCCGTCCTACGCAACCGCTGGCGGGCATGTTAGGTGTCAAGCGTATTTATCTCTGGGCAGGTGCTAGGACGGACCTCTTTCTGATCGTGGTGTAAGTTAGCTAGCTCTCATTCCTCTCAGCGTTACATAAGAACAGGCGTGGCGAACTCTAGCCCTTCATGGCAACACATCTCTTCGCCGTCAAAGGTAGAGTTTTCTCTCTTCGAAGTAATAATGATAAGGGAGAAAAAATGGAAGACGAAGAAACACCTATCTGATAGTAGAAGTGAGGGACATAACCGACAAGGAGTCTTCGAGGCGAGCACTCAGCTCCTGCCTCAATCATCATCATAGAAGAATCATGAGAGAGATTCTTCTTAGCGAACTTAACAAATGTAAGAGGAAGCGAAGAGAAAGAAAGGAATCGAGTTTATTCTGATAAGGCAGCAGGGAAGTGAAAGAATTGAGGACGCAGACGGAGAAAAAAAGGACGAGACGGATACGACCAGGGCACAGTGCACGCCATGTAGAGAGATGAGGTGTACCAGGACCTTCGGAATCCTTCTAAAACAGCGGCTTCATCTGGGTTAAGGGACACTGATACAACCGAGAACAGATGATACCAGGAAATGCCCAACAATGCTTATAAACCGAATCAAGACCTCCTCATGCTCTGCTGCAGGTTTCTCATGGAGTCTGCGCTCATTGACATGGGGATCGCCGTTCGTCTCTCTACAGATAAATATGCCGTTTCCCGCCTGCCTTTTGAAAAAATGGAGTAACCTCTCCAGTTGGGAATGAAGGCTATATGCCAAAGCACCACATGAGCCCGGAGGAGAGTCTGTGGCGGCCTACGCTACATCCTGCGCAGCAATTCTCGACAGAATGGCATCCACCGCATTAGTAGACAGCTCTATCTCAGAGAGCTTGTAATCCTTCTTGATAGCCTTAAGGTCGGCCAGTGGTAAAATCTATAGCAAAGAGCTGCTGTTAGCTCTGCGAAAAAATGCTGGTCCTGGACCCAGCTTAGCCTTTCAAGACTTAGCTCACCTTGGCTACTTGATCGACGTCTACGGGCTGTCCTTGCACGCGCTTCAGTATGTCCGCTTGCGTAGAACGTAGAGACTCCCCAGAGTCTAAGACTCGCACCACAAGTAGAGTGTCTGTCTGGTCACTGATTCCAAACCGCCGAAAGGCATCAGCAATGTGATGATAGGGTGATAGACAGAACACTACTTCAGAATGTAGAGTGTTAGAGGACATGACGCCTAGCTTTTGCTTGAATAGTGCCCGCGTCACTGCTGCGCTGAGGTGCGAGACATGAAGCACCTATATTGAGAAAGGAGCAGCGCAAGCGGAAAGTTAGTCTATTTACCCCTATCCGACGTCTTCCATCTCCAGGGCCTTTACCTTCTTCGCGTCAATGAGCGCATAGTCTGTTGATCTGCTGATCAAGTCCGCTCTCAGGTCCCTAGCATTATGGACGTCTTTGAATAACCAGACAAAGGCGTTCCTAAAGTTTAGCGCCTCGTAAGTGCACCAGCCGCAACAGAATGAAAGTAAGGTGTAGCTGTAACTCACACTTCGGGAAAAAGCTCCAAGGTAAGTCTTGACATTTGTTGGTCCTTCTTAGACACAGCTTCCTCACTGCCGCCGTATACAGACGCAGTGTGCTTGCTGCTCTTCCCTCAACACTGATCTGAGTATCCCAGCTATGAATTCGTCACGGCTCTCATCCAAGCTACGATGCTGCTTGTGAGACGGAAAATTGTCTGAGAGGCGCGCCAGATCTCATCGCGAGCTGTGAAGCTTTGAAAGCTCTGAAATCCATGGGCAACTGCGGAATTATCGCGACATTTCAAGGAGAGTCATGCCGCAAACACGAAAGCGTACCTTGAAAACAATGGAGCTTATATTGTGGTGTAAAGAGGAACCCCAATAATGCGCAAATTACCGGGTTTATCAGGGTGACCTTTACATCCGCCGCTGGTGGTTCAGTGAGAAGGGCTCGCCCGCGGTTTAGACCTATAGATATTCCGCACCGTATGTTACTTGCAGTTTCGGGAGGGGTGGAGGAGATTCTCTTTCTCATGCTTCCTCTCTTCTTCCGCACCCTCTGTCTGCCGTTCTCTCCTTTCTTCCCTGATTATCCCTATAGCTATGTTGAATCCCACCCCATCTCTCTCTCACTCTGTCTGATCCAACCTTGCCCACTGTCTCTCACTCCGTTCTTCCCTCATGTCTGCCTGACCTCTGTCACGCTCCTCTGTCTCCTTCCACAGACCAAAAAGCTCTGATGATACACGCAACAATCAATCAACATCGCCTTTCTTGCCTCGAACTGCACTCAGAAAATCCTCTTCAACTTGGTGATTGCGGACTAAAGAGAGACAGAGAGACACAATCGGACGACAGCTAGGAGGACAAAGGGCTGCTCTCAGAGAAAGAAGAGACAATAAGAAGCCAGACAGAAGTTAGGACTGGGCTCAGGACTATCACATAGCACTGCGGACGTCAAGCGGGGGATCTCATCTGTGAGACTAGTGTCAAACAACAGGCAGTTGGGGTTTGCCCAGGCCCACCGCACTTACCGAAGAGAAGCACGACCGGATGGTTCTTTTCGTCCTCTAAAGGATTGCACCTTAGCTAGGGCATTGCATGGCTTTCTCCTTGCGAGGAGGATGAAAAAGTCTCTCTCTCGCTTCTAAGTCTTTGTACCGTTCTCTCCCTGCCACTCTCACTTGCTTCTCAGAGTCCCACTCATCGGCGGAAGACATGGGCTTGAACTGCTCCTGCCCTACTCCGTACAGCTATCCACATAGGGGCTTGGAAGATGGGACCACTGAGTATCACTCGGCTATATTTAGGGAGAATGTCCAGGCTTCTTCCACCCTCTCTCCCGCTACATCCCTCACCTCCAGCAGAAGTAGTGAGGGGACTACAAAGAGCAAGTCCACAAGTCCCTTGATAACAGCTACTGCCAAGGGACAGGGAGGAGAGAGAGAAAAAGACAGAGATAAGAAGAGCTCTTCTGGAGCATCAGCGACGGTTCCTTCAACCGAAGCTCGAGTGATTAGCCTTACTGAGTCGTTGGTAAGTTACAGCAGCTTATCCACAGAAGGAGAGAGATGAAGAGAGAGATTGTTTCCGCTGGAAAGAGAAGAGAACAAGAAAGAAGAGAAGTGATGAGACACTAAACTCCTTTTTTCACAGCCCCCAATTAGCAGTCAGGACGAACCCGAGTGTGTCATGTGCTTGGACACTTTTGATGCGGTACGACACTCTTCCAGTGAAGCACTTACGTCGGAGCTTGGTTCTTAGGCTATCTATAGAGTTTCGTGATCTGGGTCACTCTTCTCTATTGTGGTGTCTTCTGCAATCTTTCTCGATTAGGCTGGCTCTCTCTGCCTCATCAAAAAGCAAACCAACATCTGACGTGTCCAAATTCTTTCCTCCACAGGAGAACCCAGTGGTTCCCACTCTCTGTTCATGCGGTGTCAATCGCGCGCTCTTCCATCTCAGCTGCCTATACGAATGGCTGCAGTATAGCCCCAACTGCCCAGTCTGCAGACAAGTTCTATTTTTTGAAGAGGTGAACTAGGGCACACATCGCAGACAGCGTCAAGATCTGAGTAAGAGCTATTCTTTGACAGTGCCGATTGGAGAGCGGCAGAAGTCATGATACGCCCTACTGAGAAAGCGGAAGAAAGTCGCTCAGAAAGATCCAGTGTTTATTTATTCTGCTTGCAGGCAGTTGGTCTTAGGAACGTGCATGGAAGAGGAAGAAAGTGAGTCTTAGTGCTGGGATGGCAGAGAGAAAGTACAATTAGGGTCATGACTAAGAAAAGAACAAAACCAAGGGCTCCGGATTGCAAGACACAGACAAGAAGAAGGAAGAAGAGAATAGGAAAATTTCAGCAGAACTATGTTTTGCTTACCCTGTCTCACGGCTACAGATGAGGCAAGGGTGTGTACCAATATACTCGTTAAGATAAGCTGGATGCTCGTACTGTTCGAAGCAAGATCTATCTTGCAACAGGCACATGTCAAAAGAGACAAGGACTAGAGGAAACGCAAGGAATCCTTAAGGCGAAGAGAGAGAGAGAAACGAGAAAAAGCTCATACAGCTCCTCTCCAAGCTCAAACTCAAGCTAATACTTATTTCAGGATATAAGGAATCGATCTATTACATCGTTAAGAGACTAGCGGCGGAGGTACAAGGAGAGAGAACGTGAAGGCGGGTTTACGCACCAAGAGAACTGAGATAAAGAGGGAGAGTTCCAGTAAAAGGAGTCATGGGAAAGCGAGGAGAAGGAGGATCACGAGCTAGAGGGCGGTGGTGCCTGTTGGTCATAAGAGGTTCCTGGCTTCTGAGGGTTGTTCTTTAGAAGAAAGGTCCCCAGCCACTCTATCGGGTTTGGAGGCCGCTCCTTCACCAGTTGAGACATGCCCTGGAGTGAACGTAAGGAAAGACGAACAGTCAGGAAGGAGAAATCACTAGGGTCAGCGATAGCCTGACTCGCCGATGACATCGCAGGTGGCCGTCTAAACAGAGGCCTCAAAGAGAAGGAGAAGTTACCTGTAGCAGTAGGGGGACAACGGTCTGATCAAGGTACGCTCTGATAGGAAGCTGGTGGACGTTCACCTTCTCCTGGACAATAGAAGCAGCTTTTTTCGCCTGCTCCACCTTCAGTATTCACAGCAATATGAAGAAAGGAATAGATGTAGCTTGTAAGAGTAGATGACATGATGGCGTTTGGCAAGCAGGCTTTCTTCCAAGCGTACTCAATGGGCTTGCATGAGTAGATAAGATAAGTAATAGAGCGACAGCCAGGAGTAGATTAGAAAGTAAGCGAAAGAGAAAAACTTATGAGGGGCAAACTGAATCTAAGACAAAAGAAAGCGATCAACAGAAAGGAGAGCAGCAAGGAAGAGACACGTATGAAGATGAAGGCTACTTGGTCGACCAAATGGCATACGGCGGTAAGGTAAGAGAAGCTACAATGACGCAAAGAGAAAACGACAAGGCATAATGGAAACATTATCATCCAGAGAGATGGAGGAGATCCGACGAGGAGGTGGCGTCACCTCCTTAGCTTCTTCCTGGGCCTTAGTATCCTCTGCCTACAAAGAAAGTGGTTAGGAAGTGGTATAGAACACTGCAATGGCGGCACTTACCGCTTTCTTCTCTATTAACATTTCAATCCACCAAAACGGCAAATAACGGCGGCAGGGTGGTTCGAGGGGAGAGTGTCAAAAGGAAGGAGAGGCGAGGGACGCAACGGAGTATGAGAAGACGTGATGAGGCTTGAACAAGAGCGACTGCTATCTTAGTGAACGGATTTAGCCATGCGGAGTCGTCACTCTCTGCGAGGCTCTAACGCAATCAGTCTTTCCCTCTCTTCCCATAATGACTCCTTTCCTCCCGCAGTAGCTTCTGACTACTATCGACATAGAACGGCGACGATTAGGTGAAGACTGAAGAATTCTTACCTGCCTCACTCATACTTTCTCTATGACGTTGCACAATCGCTAATGGATGACTGTGGGAGCTTCTATGCTATGGTTGGCAACCCTGAGGAAACGGAGGTCCTGGGTAGGCGATGTGCCGCAGGAGAGCAAGAATTGTCGTGTGCCGCTGCAGGCCGAGCTGATGAGAGCTGCGAGCTGCTTGCGACAGAGCTCTGATGTTCCGTGGATCGAGGACGAGGAAGAGCTTTTCGAAAATGGGGCGACAGAGTTGATGGCAGTCCGTTATTCCAAATGCCCTGCCACTTCCCAGCTGTTATTACGGAATAGCGTGACATCCTTATACAGAAGGTCCCACTAAAGACAGACAGGCCTTTCTCACACTAGTTCCTAGTTCCTACATGTGTGTGATCGTGTGTGTATGTTTGTCTGTCCCCTTTTTCCTCTCTTGGTTGATGTCTGTCACCCTCGATGAAGTCCTTCCATCTCCCTTCTTCATTGCCTTCATCATGGCCTCTTGCCTCTCTCCTCTTGCATTCTCTCGTCATGCCATGCACCTGAGTGAGGGTCATCAGAGTAGTGAGGTGCGCTTCTTGGCTTGTGAGCCTGTGAGGCACACGGAAGTTGAAGAAAGGACTTCCCGGCTCAACCGCAGCGATGCTTCTGCATTAATTGCACTCATTCGAGGCAATAAGATTACTCTTTATTAGCAGGTGATGTGGGCTTGAGACTCCAGACAAGCGCATTGATATGGCAGATTTCTAGGCCGGGACTTCCAACCAGACGTGTGAGAAAAGTGCACATCTCTTCTCTTCACAGTGCTACGGAGAACCACTCGAGAGGGGTAGATATGAGCACAAGCCTGTAGAACACACTTTCTTAACGCGCATGCATAAACTCCGTAGGGTCCTGAAACATAAATGCAAAGAATGAG
Organism: Hyphochytrium catenoides; assembly: GCA_900088475.1. Taxonomy (NCBI): domain Eukaryota; class Hyphochytriomycetes; order Hyphochytriales; family Hyphochytriaceae; genus Hyphochytrium; species Hyphochytrium catenoides. The sequence continues at coordinate 105,475 of FLMG01004571.1, forward strand.
CACAGCCCCAGATACGTTGGGTCTGCAACCTAGTCTTTATATCTCAGCCAATTGACTTCTTTGCGTCTTTCCCGCTGTGACCTTCATACCCACCTAAAGCCTTGCTCCTCCCGCTATCAGACTGTCATAGGCCTTCAAATCAAAGGGTTCATACTGCTTGGAGTTGGAATTAAACCACCAGAGAGGATCCTTCACGACCTGAGGATTGTAGCCGTCGTCTCGGAGACGGTTCTTTTGGTGCTATAGAGAGACGAAGAGATTGTGAGACCGTACGCCAAAGCTGGCAAAGAGAGGAAAAGCTGAGCAATTGACGAGACGTGGCTGAAGAAAGAAAGGAGGATAAATAGTGGATCGGCAAGAAGGGAGAGCGAGACAAGTCCTTCCTTTCGATGATATACAAGGACTCTGATATTACCTTGAAGGTGCCCGTGACGTCCATCTCCTTCAAGAATCTGACGAAGAGGGGCACGCTATAAGATGGCAAGTGCTCCTGCACGTATTTGCTACAAATCCAGGAGTTAGAAGGAAAAGTTAAGGCGGAAAGTTAGTTCATTGAGGATTGCTTGCGCTTGCACGGGGAAGGGATGCCTTACGAGAATTCGACAGGATCAATCTCTCCGTTAGTGACCAAGCCAACCATGCAGGCTCGGCCATCTGCACCCGGAATCTGTATGCCATAGACATTTGCTTCTACCACGTTCTTGAAAGAACTGACGATCTGACAAGAGCAAAAAACATGGTCAAGGTCCAGAGGTAAAAGGGCCAAAATGAGCAGGTTGCCTAAGAGCTAAGAGGTAGATTGACTGGACGGTGCCATAGATGGTAAGAGATGAATGGCAATAGTTGACAGACGTATTTCTGACACATAAGAGAAGAAAAGATAACCTCGAAAGGACGGCGAGATCTTGCTAATGTCCTGTCCTCATACCTCTGAGACTTCCATGGTGCTGACATTCTCACCCTTCCATCTGAAGGTATCCCCAATGCGGTCCACGAAGTAGAAATAGTTCTGAGAGTCATAGCGCAACAGATCGCCGGTCCGAAAGTATTTGTCTCCTAGAAACGTCAAGAACGAGGAGCATGCATGAGATCTCGACAAGACAGACTTGGGCGTCTTGTCGTAGTACCCTCTCTTAACATAGCGCCGGTCGCCTTCGATGTGATGCATGATACGCAGAGAACGAGGCCACGAGCAAGCGAGAGAAAAGGAAGCCCCATAGACTCAGAATCGCTACACGCTACCTTTCGCAAAGACGTCATGCATGATCTTCTTCTTAGTGGCCGCCGGGTCGGAATACCCCTTGAACTGTCTGACCACATCGTCCTTGATCTCGCTGAGAAGCTCCCCCACCTCTCCAGGTCCACATTCAATGCTGGATAGTAGAAAAAGTGAAAGCTGTTATATTGCAGCAGAACGGAATCCCCCATAGAGTTGCAGAGAATGACAGCGGAAGACGTCGATGCGGCGAATGACAAACGCTTGGAAGAACTCACCAAAAACCTTCCGCATTGCGCAATGGCTCCTCATTTTCAACATCAAACTTCACGATGCGCACCCCTTGGATCTTCTTTGCAAGTGTGCTGCATAAGCAACCGCACAGTTAGGAGCCAAGCAGATTGCGATGCAGCACTAGTAGATGGTAAAGCGAAGAGACACTACTGCTCCATAACACTGCGAAGATAAACCAACCCAAGAAATGACCAAATAAGACTACTCCGGAGGAGAAGACTATCGTGGTCTGGAAAACGCTTACCCTAGGCGGCCAACAGCTCCTTGGCCTACATGGTTTTTGCAATGATTCAACAGTGCCACATTGCCCTAATCACGACGTTGGAGGAGATAGAAAAGAGGCAATTAATTGTTTAGGTCGAGGAAAGAAGAAGAACAAAGCAGAAGGGACGATGGGATCGGATGTTTCACTCTATCTTAAGGTGCTGCTTCAGTCATCTGTTCTGTTAATTTACCTCAGTTGCCCCATAAAATTCTCCTACTTCCGGAATATTAAAGCGCCTTTGGAACTTGTCCCACACCTCCGGACGCATACCGTTGCCTACCATCAGAATGCAAAAGTGAAAAAGTTGAACAGGGTGTTTGGCAAAAAGCTTGAGAGAGGCCCAGATGTCCCACACATATGGCTGTAATTGACTGAGCAACATAGGAATAGATAGGCCAAACCTTTGCACTGTCTATATCAACTTATCTTGGCTTACTCACCAATCGCTAGGCGGACTTTATGATCTTGGTCCAAGGGAGAAGGAGCTTGAGCTACGAGATAGCGGCAAAGCTCGCCAATATATTGGATAACGGTCACTTTATACCGCTTGCAGTCTTGCCAGAACTCCCTTACGGAGAACTTTCTCTTGATCACTATGGAGGAGCCTCCACTGAGCATCTGCCCCACGCCAATGCCTCCTCCAGCGGTATGATACAGAGGAAGAGCGATGTAGATGCGGTCCTACACGAGAAGAGGTAAGTACGGAGGTGCTAGCTACCATGCAAGCCAAGCACTGATGCCAGAGGATAATAGAAAGGAGCAAATTGCTTTCAAACGACAGAAAGATATTTAAGGGGAAACCTTACCTCCGGTGTGACCTTGAAGCCATACTTGAAAACCAACCCGTACCCCATAAACTTGGCGTGCGCCACCACGCAAGCCTTAGGTAGGCCGGTTGTACCACTGCTATAGATGTAACCAAATGTGTCCTGCATCCCTATACCGGCGCGATATCCCCTAGGGGATGAAGCAGGTCGTCCGTTAGAGCATAATATGAAGAGAAGTGGCAACGAGGATAACTAGGGATGATCTTGCATCAAGATGTTGAACGGATATCCTAAACCACGGGCAGAGCTATTGACGGCAAACATACTCCACCGTAGCGCCTTGAGTTCCGTAGGAAAGGATAGAAAGACAACCAGAGCCCTAACAAAGTATGAGAACTTCTTACTTATCCACCGGTCTGTCCGGGAAGGACGGCAACGCGGCGTCTAGGCTTTCGGCGTAGGAGGGACTCTCTCCTGGACCATAGGCAACCAGTCTCACCCCTTGAGAGGCAAACTCATCCGCCACATCCCCGACGGCTTCCGCAACTTCCGTTCCAAATATCATGACCTTTGCACTGGCCGCAGCAACGCAGTGGAGGAGGGGCTTCTTTTTGACGTTGTAGTTGATAAGAGCAACCACGACGCCAATCTGGTATATTTTCGAATGAAGGTGTGCGGAAAAAATGCAAGGTGCGCGAATGTGTGGGTTTTTGGCGTGCATGGAAAACGGGCAGAAGATAAAGTGGATAATAATTGAATGCTGAAAGCAGGAATATCTGGAGACGACACCAAAACAAAGGCTTGAGATTGGTGGGAGAGCAAAGCGGCAAGAGAACAGCTCACGAAGCCACACCTCAGAGCGACCAAAACATCCCCAGAGACCGTACAAGCGTAAAAAAACATTTCAGCCGACAGGAAGCCAGTGAGGGCATCGAGAGGGGCCTTCCATTCTTCCAGGAGAGTAAATGTAGAGGAGGACATAGAGATAGAAATCGCCCATTCATAGTCCCTTACCTTCGTAAGGCCTAGCCAAGTGGGAACATACTCCGCTCTGTTCTCCATGTTCAGGGCGACCACATCTCCTTTCTTCAGTCCTTTGCTAAGTGCCCAATGAGAGATGCGGTTCGAGAGCTTCTCGATGTCCAGATAGGTCATGACGGTGTCTAGAAAGGACCGCAAATCAAGTTAGCAAAAGGAAGCGTAGTTCAGAGAGAAGGAAAGTCCATATTGATCTTTCCAGCCCTACTACCTTCAAAGTAGATTGCCTTCTTGTGCTTGTACTTGGCGAAGGTCTCATACCATTGATCGGTCACCTGATAGCCGCCAGGAAGCCTCGCTCTCGCCTCCATCAGCTGAAAGTAAGGTGATAAGGGAGGGTTCTCTTCAGAAGGCCTGGAGGTCAAGTCCGGCGAGCGTTGGTGTTGCTTACCTTCTTCAGGGGTCCCATCCTTGCAGCAAGGCTGAGATCGTGGACAATGGCGTGCTTGTTATCCAGGTATGTCCCTACTACGATGCCGCCTGCCGTTGCCACTGCCGCCTTTTGCCATGTATTAAGACCCTACGGAGGTGATTGAGGGGTTCAGCGTATCGTTCCGCTGCAGGGAGTAATCCCCATGCACTCTAAAGTCCAGCCAGCAACATGATAGCAGCAAAGTAGGAAAGACGGTTCTAGGCGCCATACCATCAGCCCTGCTCCCAGTCACTGCCGCTCTCCTCTGTCAGGAGAGGACGTAGGCTTGTCTCTAAGAAGACTGTCCAGCTGCCGTGGGTCTGCTCTTCGCCTTTCAGCTTTGAAAGTGGAGTTCGACGCTGCCAGATCTTGATTGCGGGTAGGTCTCGGAGCAGTTCCTTAGATTCA
>FLMG01004571.1:117862-131031 GCA_900088475.1 Hyphochytrium catenoides
GGTAAGCTTTCCTTCTTCATCTAACTTTGTTCTTCTTACTAGGTGTAGCTTGGTCGTTTGCCTCGTGAAGGCTAGTCTCTCACTGTCTTTCTTTGCTGCCCCATGTCTCTTCCCTAGGATGTGGAGTTCATTCAGGCTCTACAGCAGCAGATGGAGTTACTTGTCAAGTCAGAGAGAGAGGCGAGAGAGAAAGTGGAATATCTGAAGAGAGAGCTGCACAACCGGGAGGAAATGTACAATCAGAAGTTTAACGTATCACCTACCGTGGGCTTCATGCAGGTGTGAACATGGAACAAGCAGCTTTTATGCCTTCGAGATAGTGCCTTATAATCATCTTTCTCATCACTTACTGTCTGCTATAGTCTCTGGCTCTTGCTCTCTCTCTCTCTTTTTCTTTTGTCAACTATTTCCGATTTTTGTAAATGACTCTCATTCCTTGGACTCTTGCACCTCGGGATATCTGACTACTTTGTATGAAACAACAGGTGACCAAGCGCAAAGGAGAGTCGACGCCACAACGTCGGACACCTCTTGAGACTCCTAAGATCAAGCCCATTAAGCCAGAAAGAGAGCGGCCTCAGCCAGAAGAAGAGAGTAACAATAACAGAGGAGAGGTACACAGCTCTTTCTTGTGGCTGCATTCTCTCATACCATTCCTACTCCTTGCGCACCGGTGACGGTAATTATAGTGCAAGGCAGCTTGAGGAAGTTGATCGCCTCTCTCTTTCTCTCTGTACATCTTTTCTCGAGGCATACCCTATCCTCTTTGTCTCTCTCTCTTCGCTACCTCTTCCATATATATTGCCCCCGTCCAACCTCTGTCTTTTATGCTACAGCAGACGTTAGGGTTCCCTCCTCTCTCCCCGAAGACCAGCCTATCTCCACCTTCATCGGGCTCAACGGCACCGCAAGACCAAATCGGCAAAGAGAGACTGTCCTCAGGACTCTCCAGAGAATCGCAAGTTAGACCGAGAAACTCCAGATCATAATCTATTAGCTTTCTCCTTGAACTTTGTCCATGCCACAGAACGACTGAACAAGCCAGTCTGTCCCAAGGGACTAATAGCCTTCATTGCCACCTTCCTCTTCCTCTTTCCGGCTGCCGGTTCACAATGATCGTCCTTCTCCGCTGGTTTACATTGTGTGTATAGCGCATTCTTTGCTTCCTCGCTCGTCTCTGCCTTCTCTCCTGCGATAGCAGTGGTGCCCGTGAGAAAGTTGACGATGAAGAAGCATGTGATACTCCGCTGTATCACACTTCAGCTCTCGGCTGCACAGACATCACCTTCCTACAAGTCGAAGAGCTGTCTTTCTACTCGTCGGGTGTCACAACTCCTTCCGCTCTTTCCTCTGCGTCATGTCCGTCTTACTGAAGTCATCACATCTCGTCCAGCTCTTGCTCTCTACTTCTCTCTCCCTCCCTACACTCTTCTCCTTGCATCCTATCTCTCTCTCTCTCTCTCTCTCTCTCTCTCTCTCTTTCTCTGTCTCTCTCTATATTCCCTTTCGCCTCCATCATCCCCTAATCTTCTTGCCATCAGAACCCAATGCACTCCCTTAAAAATACATCCGGAATGGTCATAACCCAGCCCTGTGTTTATGTATAGAAGCAATGGGCCAATTGGACACGTAGTAATACTCCTTGGTTTATTCCTATGATGGGATGATTGTGGTTTCTTGGGGGCCCATCATGGCAGACAGACAGAGGGTGAGCTCTCTCTCTCTCTCTCTCTCTCTCTCTCTCTCTCTGTGTCTCCCTGTCTCTCTGTCGCTCTGTCTCTCATTTCTCTCTCTCTTTCTCTTTCTCTCTCTTTCTCTCCCCTCTCGTCTTCTCGATCGTCCCTCTCTTTCCGTCCCGTCCATCATCGTCTCCCTTTTTCTCTTTCAAACCTCTCTTACCCTTCAAACCTTGCTTCTTTTCCCCCTACTCTCCCTTCATCGCTCTCTTTCTCTTTGTCCGTCCTTTTGTCTGGTGAAGAGTGTGACACTGAACGAAGCACCATCGAGTTATTCAGCTGTCCAAACAAGCCTGGTTGAATAGACTATGCCTCCATCCCTCCGACTAACAGGCAGCGGAGAGCAGGCTGGCCTGGTTGGAGGACAGAGAATCCGAGATGGCAGCAGGTCCTCTTGCATTATCTCCCACACATGCGCCCTCACTTTGACGTTGCCTCTTGGCACTCGCTCCTCCATCCTCTCTGTCTCTCTATGATGCCCCATCATCCGGCCGCATCTGCTCATATTGCATATCATCCAGCTCCTTCACTTGCTTCAGCAGTAGACAAGTTTCCACCTGACCCACATCACCTGCAAAGAATACTTTCTACAGAAGTTCCGGCAGGTCCTCAAAAGTATCTGCAAGAGCTACAAGAGCAATAAAAGACTATGACCTTTCAGCGTGTACTCGTAGCGGCCGCAAAGCCTGCCCTAACGCCACAGAATATGAGCCCGTCTGGTCCATTAGCGGCACTCAAATTGCAGGGAACTAGATCTCTGGGAGCCGCAAAGAGAGCTCTCTCATCCACGGCTGCCCCTTCGGAGGCTGCGGACAGTAGCAAGAGAGCTGCCCAGGAGACGAACTCCACAAATACTGAGGCTGAGTTCTGGAGGCAGAAGTTCCAGCAGGCCAGTGAGGAATACAGCTTGAGGTTTCCGTCTGGAGCACCTGGAGAGCAGGCCTCGAGGGCGAGAGGTCACTACCAGCAGAGTGGATGGAAAGAGGTGATGAATCGTACACAATTTTCCGGCTGGTGGCTTCTAGGAACCGCTGTGCTAGCGTACAGCTATGGCCGGAACTCTGGGGCTGCAGAGGCACAAAGAGAAGGAGCAGAAAGGGAGTTGAGACGTCTTTGGAAGTCTATGAAGAATGCTTTTCCTGCGACAAGAGACTCGGAGGAGACTGTGAACTTGAAAATATCCGCGAAAGAGGAATAGGACCCAAGATCTTTCAGCACTCTCCTCCTATTCACAACTGGACAGAAGTAAATGTTAGCTGAAGATCTCTAACTCTAAACGACAAGGGAGCGCTCCAGCTATAATTCTTATAGCTTATTGCAAGGAGCTCATATGGCAAAGAAGATGACGAGCTAAGCAAGTCAGAAGCAGAAGCGGTGACAGAGCAGTGGGGGCTATCCTATTGAGAAGCTGGGAGGAGGAGATTGATGATAAATAAACTGTCTGCCCGCAGGCAAAAGATCTGAAGAAGGATGTTTGGCTTCCTGACGGTGCCGACGAACAAATCAATCAATATTATTAGCTTGAATGTACCGAATCTGCTTCCTGCCATCAACCCAATCAAACAAGGGTGCAAAGAGCTAATGAAAATCAAGAGAGGTCCCTTACACTGCTTTCTTCATTATGCCTCGCCTGAGCCACCTCGACCGAGGCTCCTGTTGTAGAGCTTGTTGAAGTTAGGGCTTTGGGTGATGATAAGGAAGCATCTATGGACAATCATCATCAAGCATGCTTTCTGCCGTACGAAGTCCTTGGATGATAGTGATGCAGCACGATGTGCTGTGGGTTCTTCTACAATCTTCTTTCCTCCTCCTACTTGTACATTCTTTATTTCTTCTTCTTCTATTCTAACGGGACTGATTATCATCTTCCCTACCTTCTTCTCCTTCTGTCTGTCTTTCATTCTTGTGCTTTCTTGCCCAGCTATTTTCTTCTTTTGTCTTCTTTCTTCTTTAGGCGCTAATGATTTTGTACCTCTTCCTCTTCCTTCGTCTCTTCTCCTTCGCTCCTCCGTCCTTCCCCCTATCACTGTGTACATATCTCTTCTTAGTAGATCTACATCATTACGCCTTCCAGTCACTTGTTGTTGTTGCTTTCTTCTTTCTTCTTGGTTCTTCATTATAATGAAAGCTCTTTCGCTCACTTGTCGTTCTTCTCTTTGGCGGTCCTGAGTTTCTTTTATTGACACTTTCTTAATGAAGTCTTGCACTAAGAAGGCTCGCAATCTTAGTTAGAAGACAAGAAATCTTCTTCCTTTGCCTGTGTGTCCGATCTTTCTTTCTTCCTCTTTCCTCCTTCTTCTTGTTCATCATCATCATCATCCTCTTCTGCTTCATTTTCTTCTCATCTTCTCCATAACACACATAATAGATAGTGAATTTTAGATCTTCTTCTCCTTCCTCTTCCTCAACGGTCCTACTGGAAGGTAAACTTATAGTTCTGTCCATACTGACTGTCCCACTGGCCATTTGGACCAAAGAAAGCCACCTCAACGGCCCAACCATCATTCTTCTGGAATCCTTTAAACATTTCTACTTGCTCGGCAGTTGGATTCGTGATCTCATAGTCGTCTGCTCCTCCAGGGACAGCCGGACGATTCGGACAACGGGGATACTCGCCGGGTCCAACATGTGGCTCGAGAGTGGGCTTGGCGTTAGAATCCGCAATTGAGCACTGATAGCAGCCTTTTTGGTTGAGAGCTGCAGCGGCCCAGACGCCACCTCTGGAGAAATGTGGGTCCATTTTCGTGGTGATGTCACGGAAGGAGCCCGATCTCAAGTTGCGCACTCTGACCCAAACGTTAACATCAAGGATACTAATGATGCCTTTTTGGTAGTTGATGTGAACGATTGGACTATAGCTCTCAGAGATGTTCCGCCTGTTAATTGCGCAGACGTTGACTGGTCCATTCTGCTTGCACTCAATGCCCTGAGGTGCGAAGTAAATCTCTGGGCTGGGACAGTATTGAATAGGGCGGACGTACGGCGTCGTTGGCTGTGGCGTCTGCTCCTCGGCCGCAGTCACAAGAGCCAGGAATGAGAGGGCGACGAACGCGGTTGGAAGCTTCATGATGCCTTTAGCTCTTTTGCGTGGTTTCTTGCCTGATGTGTCGTCTTCTCCTTCTTCTGTAAGCTGTTTGCGAGCGTTGTCTGGTTAGGATTTGAGCTTCAGCTTGGAGCTTTAGGAATGGAAGACTCAGAGAGATGCCACCAAAGCAAAAAGTCTCCTACTTTTGCCCTTCTGTTTGGAAGCGCTTCTACTCTCTTTCTTTCTCGCTCTCTCTCTCGCCCTTCCTCCTCTATCTCTTCCTCGTTCCCCTTCTCTCTCACTGAAAGAGAGACGAGCGGGACGGCTGATGGCAATTACTGGACCTTGAGCTGTTGATCCTCCTCAGCCCTCTTGCCCCTGATGTAGAGAAAGGTTGAGATGTCACTACTGCAAGGGTAGATTCGAGCGCCAATGAAAGAAAGAAGGCCGAAGAGAGATGTGAGGTGTAACGACACGGCTCTACAGACGTCATAGAGAGAAGGACGGTGATGGCTGCTGTAGAAAGAGAGGGGGAAAGGAGAGAGAGAAGGATCGGCGAGGTCGTTCTTCTTTGGGCCCTCAGAGTTCCGCGTCGTGACAGCTTGTTGGGTCGCGCACACGCATCTCCTGAGAAGAAAAGAATGGGAAGAGTGCACCAAAGAGCGGAGGGGGGTCTGGGGAAGAAAGAGAAGATAGAACATGAAGACAAGGCTGGTGAGACACTGTGGATGAGATTCTGAAGGAGGAAGAGGCTACAGCGAAGAGACACGGATCATGGACAGACAAGTGATCGATGATGAGAAGCGAACCATAGAGATACTGCGAGGGTTCTTGGGAGAAGATCAGGACGGAAAAGGAAAACTCGAAGTCCTAGCGAGACGAAGAGACCAATTCACACACAGATGGGTAGGACTGGGTATCGAAGTTGCCCCACAAGGCAGGCATAAGGGCAGGCACATGTGAGATGCGGAAGGAGAATAATGATAGACTTTTGCCTCAACCAAAGCAGGCCCCGTTCGCACTGGCGACTCTTCAAGCTGAGAGAGAGAGCGAGGGAGGGAGAGAAAGAGAGACGGAAAAGGAGGAGGCACGGAAGCGTGACCCGCTATCCGTCCATTCCGCTCACTTTTTCTCTCTTTTCTCTTCCCTCCCTCACTCTTCCTCTCTCTGTCTGTCTTACACTCACCCTCTCTTATTTGAGACAGTAGCCTGGAATCATAGCTATGCATTGACGATCTATGTCAGCCTCTTTGATGAGCATCAGCGAGCGAGAATGGGAAGGGCAGCGGAGCTCGTGATCAGAATCTGTTGAAGGCTTCGCTGCCATTCTTTTTGTGCTGCCAGCGTTTTGGACTTTCACGACGCTAGGTCCATCTTAAGGCTTCTGCTATGACTGCCATGTCATCTCCTTTTGGCTTCCACTCCTCCACCTTGGTGGGTGATCATGAACGAATCTACTCGTAGAAGAGAGAGGAAGGAAGGAATAAGGCACCAGAAGAGAAGCTTCTCTGGCTCTTGTGATCGTTATCATCATCTTGTAAGAAGAAGGAGCTGACACAAAGACAGATGACGGCAGCAACAAGGAACGGCCCTCTTCTTCTTCTTCTCTCCCCAGCAGCTCAGGGTGGTGCTTACTGGTCCATTCATGGGTCCATTTACCACTCACTCTCTGGATTCCTCATGATATATAAAGGTCGTATCATCATCGCTGTGACGCTACCCATGAGTCCTGGTGGCCTGGTAGTTCTAGTGGGAGCTGCTGCTGCCTCTCCTCCGTCGTCCATCTTTCTGCCTCTTCCGTGATGTTTTGGCCTCTTGATCCTTTGTGGCGGCGGCCTGCCCTCCTGCCGCAGACAGTTGCTTTGATGGATGAAGAACTGGCGATGACCATCACGTTCTTAGGATGAGATCGGAACATCGGGAAGAGCATACAATCTCAAAACCGTCATACCCTTTTACAAGGACAGTTTGAGATTGTATAATACAGTCTCATCTGAACCAAGAAACAGACTGAAGGATCGTAGTAACGCCATCGGGATCGCTGGCTGGCGTAGTAGAAAGCCTTTAGTGCCCACAGGATGGGCATTCTTCTTCTCTTGCCGCTTTATTAAAAGTCATCGGGTGGGGGTCTGCCACTGGTCTGCCACGGTCCCGGCCTTTGTCAGTCTTTCCTGGTGCGCTGCCCAAGCCTATCAGACGGTTGCAGTCAAACGTGATGTGCACTTCTTTCGGCATCGTTTGATCAAGCAAGTGTCTTGGCGTCTACGCGCATGAGGAGGCGGGTACTGTGATGGTTTCCCGATTGGCTCCTTCCTCGCCGCTTCTCACTCTTCTCCAATCTCTTCTTGCCCCTTCCTTCTTTCTCCTTCTTCTCCTCCAGCTGCTGGCGCTCATGCTTTCCATCATGTCTCCTCTTGTTGTTTGTTTGGAAAAAGGAAGAGCAAAGATTTTGCTCGTCTCTCTCATCATCGGAGAGGAAGATGAGAGCCCCGCTTCCTCGCCGCCGCATCCGCATCAGCTTCCTGTCACTTCTTGCCGGCACTAGGTGGTGACCGCGTGAATTCACTGCTTTCTTCGTCTTCCTTTCTGTCTTTCTGACCTAGTTTCCGTTCTCTTGTTCTCTTCACTTCTAGTAGATACTTCCTTCATCTCTTCCTCTTTTTTTATCGGTGGTCTGTTAACCTTGAAGAGACAGGCAGATTCTCGCCGCGGGCTTGCCCACCAACATGATATACTCCAACTCTGTTCTTAGCGTCACAGTGCCTAAATCAATGCTATATAACGATAGAACACCCTCGGATCGGTGTCTATCGTCGCTGATCCATACTGGTCGTGGAAATCTACTCCTCCATGGAGCATATCCCACACATGGCTGTCTTGAAGGTACAACTTAGCTCTTTTTTGACTTCTAACTAGGAACTACTACATAGTTGACTAGCTATGGAGTACTCCATCTGATCATTAAAACTATAGTCACATGATATAGAACCCACATGTCCCAAAGGATTCCTACGTTGTAGGTGCATTGTGCCCATTTTGCCGAGCTTTATCCAATGGCAAACAAACAAGCAAGGAATCCAAAAGTACTTTGTTGTTCTAAGCAGTACACCCTTAGAGGCGAATGTCAAAAAAGCAGCCAAATCTTCATGATGCTTCACTTCGTGCTCCTCATTTTGGGAGTTCTCCGCTGTCAGCTCCTTTCAAGGGAAGGAGACTAATGCATTTCAATTATACCACGCTGATTATCCCGACTTAGTAACCTCATACCCTGGCGAACGCTTGATACCTCTGGTTTCGGCGTCTTCAAGTTAATGTTAGGCATCGAAGCTAGCTAAGGCCACCCTCTTCATGCTTATGTAGGTCTTATAAACTATCTCATGCGACTACATCCCTGGGATCTTGGCACCAGATAAACTTTTGGGCTTTCCGTTGTCCTTATTACCGCAATTTCTCGACACAAGATAGTGCCCCTCTGTCCCTGATTATAGTGATTATAGTGGTGGTCCCACAATCCTCCATCGTCCATCCCCTCCAGAAACGGCGCTGTGGCGGAGAAGATAAAAGCAGCTCAGGAATGCTGTCATGGATTATGGCACGTTTACAGTCGGCTGACGAAATCAAAAAGGTGCCGACAGCTTATCCTTATCTAGTTCTCAATGGTGTCCGCTCTTATAATAATATGCTTACTTCCCGTCCCTGTGATGACCACGTCTATGTTCCGTGTAGCTTTTTCCTGTTCAAGGCTCTGGGTCATAACCATCATTCGGACAATCACTACCCAAGGCGTGCTGTCGTAGAATTTGTTTAGATGACGATGCAGCACGATGGTTGCTCTTCTACAGTTTCTACAGCTTTCCTGAAGGAGACAATCACCTGTAGGAGGGACAATCACTTGCTAAATCTTAGCCACCAAAAGCCCTTCTTCTTACCTTGACTGTCATTCTCACCACAACCCAAGAGTGCCCACTTCTATCGATGACCAGCAGCGAAACCAGGCGCTCTCAAGCAGACCTCAACAGGCACAACTTGTACGCCTTAGAATGATCATAGACGACAGCAGCCCCCACTGCTGGCATCAAAGGCGAAGGCTTATAACCCTTTATGTTGGTCCATGTCTTCACTGGCAACCACAACAAACCTGGCGATCTCCTTTATTATTGGAATCATGTAGTTCAGCATCACCCCAGCTTTGCACCGCGAGAAGAATGATGGTTCAGCAATTGTCGGAAGGGTAACATCCAATCAGGGTTGATGTTTGGCCTAGAAGAGCCATTCGGAACACCTCATTGGCTTATATCAGATGCCCCCCACCCATCTTCAACTTCGACATATCCTTCAAATACTTCATACAATATATTTCTTTCACCTTATAAACCCTAGGCTAGCTTGCCTGAAACATAGCTCTATAGTTTTTGGGTGTGTGGGCATAACGAGCACAGGTTAGTGTCTTGAGGAAAGATCAAGGCCTAAGAATGTCCAAAGCAGTTACAGGGCCAGCGATTGGTTGATAGATGACGAGGGCACTGCTGTATCGAAGAGGTCTCGTCGCTCACGCACTATCATCTTTGAACGCAATACTCTAAGAAGAACGATGTGTGCGTTTGACTCCCTACAAGTCATGATGACTGTGCATTAACCCTCCTCGATCCTAGCACAGAATCTGAGTGCTCTGGCTTTGTTGCTTCGAGCTTCTCATCCAGGAGGGAGATCTACGGAGATCTCTTGGTCCGCGTCTCTTTGGGTCTCCCACCACTTAGCGCTCTCTTGGTTCGCCCTCTTGCTTCCAGCCACAACGAAGCGGCAGCCTTGCCTTTAGGTTCATTGATCAACTTTCCTTCTCAACCAAAAAAGCTCAAAATCAATCTCTAAAACGACAAAGCTCAAGACACAGAGCCAAAAGAATCCCCTCCCAAACGCAATATGTCCACAATAACAGTTCAGCGGCAATGGAGTATTGATTCAGAGGTTGACTGCGAATACCCATCAGTCTATGACGAAGACGAAGAGTGCAGCTTGGAGCGAGGCGATCAAGGCTTTCAGTCTCTTAGTCAGTATGACACGGACAACTCTGTGGACGATGACTGTTGGGACCCGGACGACTTGTAACAGCAGTCTACTCAAGACAAGCAGAAGTCTCCCACACACTCGACGCTATTTATACTTTTAGAAAACACCTGCTTCGTCAGTCACAACTGTACACTATCCTTTACAACTTGAGCCCAAATAGACAAGAGCACGGCTTCAACGTCCACTATATCCTGCCCGAGGCACTACGGCGCCAACCCCAAGTACACTAAAAATGGTCCAATACGGCAGTCACAAACAGATGCCTTTATTTCGGTCTCTCTGTTCAAGTAATCACTGCTTTCCATAGTTGCTAATAAATATAGACCTGTCTTTGCTTTTTTACATCGCTGTGGAGATATTTACACTTCGAACTGTTTCCCTGAGGTAGAGCTCCAAGAGGAGACTAATGGTATCTGGGTAGCCCCCAGTTGTGAGGTTCAAATTGAGCCATACTGCTCAGCACCTCGTCGGCGGCTATGGTCCCATCATGAGGTAGGTTAGGGTCGGGAATCCATACTACGGGCATGTTGGCGCTTACAGCCGCCTCCACACCTGCAGGGGAGTCTTCAAATACCAAAAACTGAGAAGGGGAAAGCGAAAAGACATCCGGTGCGCCAATTCGCCCTTCTCGCTTGCTTGTGGCTCCTAAGAGGCGGGAGGCCGCCAAAAGAAAGATATCAGGCGCAGGCTTTCCTCTTGATAGCTCTGGATCGTCCCCACAAACCACCGTTTGAAAGAGGGAAAACAACTCTTGGTGCTTTTGAGTCTTCATCTCGTAAGCTTCTCGGGCCGAGCTCGTCGCTACCGCCATAGGGACCTTGTGCTTGTGAAGGTGCTCAACCAGGGCCTTGACACCTATTAGAGGTACAACATACAATCAGACGAAGGTAATCTTACAACGCAATCTAACGCCTAACTTCAGGTGCTATCACGGCGTGCTATGCTGACGTGGTCTTTGGCTGTGGTCTCCTCACCTGGTAAGAGGGTACAGTGAGGCATCATAATTTTATGCATCGCAGTCTTCTCTTTAAGATACTCCTCAGGCGTCATTGGAAGCCCTAGTTCGGTGACTAGGATCTTTGCAGAGTCTGTGGCCCTAATGCAAGCCCGTATTAGCAAGACAGAGCTGAGAAGCGAAGAAGCGAAGTGTTGGAGATAGGAGGTGTCTAGGGTTTACTGATCCGACAAGGTTGAAGATATTATCACAGATGGAGATATATAGAGCCTGACAGACTAGAGAGTGAGAAGCGGAAGAGCAGGTACGCAAAGAGGAAGCTAGATATTCTTGATCTAAATCCGAAGAAAATATCCAATAGAACCGAGAGCCTGACACAACAGAAAGGGAGACAGCTCAGTTTGTCATGGCCTCACAGCTTGCCAAGCATCATTGCCTTCACACTCCAATCGAAGGTCTTCCCATATCTACTAACTATCTTGTTGGTGGCCGCAATATAGATGGATTCCGTGTCTGAGACGAGTAAAGAAAGAGAGAGCGTTACAGCTACATCGCCATAACGGCCGTCACGGTCTGCCTACCGAGTAGAAGCCCATCCATGTCAAAGATGACATAGCTGACTGCTCTTCTCTCCTTCATGTGGCCTAAACGCCGCTCGTGGGTAGATCCACCTAGTCTTGCGGTCTTCTCCCTCTCCCAACCCTTCGTCTCTTCTTCAGGACCTCGCCTCGTCTGTCTTAACCTTGCTTTCGCTGGCTCTTGCCTCTTGAGTTGAATTAAAAAAGTAGAGGGAAGAGCTTACTTGTGATGGGGATCCACTCTGGGTAAGACCGGCGAGTATGCTGTCGTCAACATCCGCTACTTCGATCCGTTGGGCGGGAGGATGTTAAAAGCTTGGTAGAAGACAGAGAGTGAACAGAAGTGCGAAGGAAGGGAAGTGGACGACAGGTTGATGAGGATGAGATTAGGGAGGCTATGTTTCTTGAAGGCGAGGGCTACTTTTGGTGTACGCCAACAACAGCTCCAACAACGATCTGAAGAAGGGCGAAAAGTAACCTTCGGTGATGGAGTGATGTCTCTCCGGGCCATGCTTCACCATACAACCTCAACACATCAGTCGGTGACGTGTCATCGCCGAGAGGTTTAGTGTGACAGAATGACACTCCGTACATGAAGGGAAGACTCGCGTAGCATCACCCAATCGACCCGGCCATTGTTAGGACAGACTGACAAACAGTGGACAAGATGCACACAGATAGTTCTATCCAGCTTGTAAGCCTGAAACCTCTGACCACTTCCATTCCGCCCCCATCAGCCTGTTCCGAGTTGCGACAACCAAAGGCGCACTTTTTTGCTTGCCCAATTTGTCCCTGTGATAATAAACAATGCTAGAACTTTGCAACTACGAGAGTTGTGCGCTCCCATGTGCGTACCCTGCTCATGATGATGATCTGTCTCGGGGTTTTTTTAAGTTAGGAACCGGCGCGAAAACTGTGCCTCTGAGACCAGACTTCAGTCCAATCATCCAATCATCAACATCATCAAAAAGATATTAGAGAGATGCAGATCTAATAAGGGACAGAGAAGAGATAAGAACGTGAACAGACTCTAATAACGAGGACACAAGGTACATCTTAGAAGTCAAGATGCCAGAGACAGAAGCAGTAACCTATGTCATTTTTGACATGGATGGACTCCTCCTCGGTATGGCTAGGTCGTGATCGCTTTGACCAGATATCATGTCTGTTTCTCATCACTTTTCTAGCTTTCGCCCTCTCACTGTGGAGACCTCTCCCCTTCTCGGAGCCCTTAAATCTTCTTTGGTGCTCTCTCTCTCTCTCTCACACACACACTCTCTTCCCCCTATCTCTCTCTCTCTCTCCGTGTCTCTCTCTCCTCGAATTTGTATCATCTTCTCAACTGATCTCAACGTTTCATTACCTTTGAAATCCTTTGTTTGGAGCGCTGCTTTGACATAGTCTTGTGGCTTCTGAGTAGCGTGACAGCAGAACCCAGTTTCCTCATCATCATCTTTTCCGTGGCCCTTGTAGATACAGAGTCAATCTATACCGCTGCCACCAACAAGATAGTGGGCAAGTTTGGGAAGACCTTTGACTGGACGGTGAAGTCGAAAATGATGGGCAAGCGGTAAGATCAGGAGAAGGTGCCAACCGTCTCTCTTGGCTCAAAGCCTATATCCCCTCCTGGTGTAAGAATCGCCCTCGCTGTTTTTTCTTCCCCTTATACCCTTACACAATTTTGCTCGATATGCTCCTCCACTTCTGCATCACCTATCTTGACTGTCTGAGCTTTGGCTGGCGGTCAAACTAGGAGAGATACGCGTCTTATCCGTTGCACCTCACCTCACGTGAACCCCGGCCCTTAT
>FLMG01004575.1:0-56399 GCA_900088475.1 Hyphochytrium catenoides
AAAGCAGGGGGAGGAGGGAGAGGGAAGAGGGAGAGCGCACCTAAATAAAACAGGAACGGGGCGGAAAAGAACAGACGGAAAGGAAAGATTGGCTCCAGTGCGAGACTATAGCTTGTGGAGCTTTCCCAATGATAGATTTCCCGCAGCTTTGAAGTTTTGCATGGAATAAAAAGTTTCTCCCAATGTTGGAAGCGGTCAAGGGTCCTAAAATTATCCGTGATTTATAATGGTGTGTGCTTGTCTTTCTGTCAGAAGGGGTGGACTAAGAAAGGTGTTTGGAATAACATTGCTCATATTATGGTATAACACACTGCAAGCTGCAAGCCGTTCTTTATCGGCATTATGGTTATCCATCAAGTTCATCATCGTTTCCTACGATATCCACTCGGAGTTTTGTGTTCGTATGTAGTAGTACAGCGTACGACATTCTACCTGCTCTTCCTCCTTGAAGAAAGGAACATACCCAGCGAAACGCAACCTTCGTACAACTGTACTACGTTGTAACTGCGTACAGTAGCCCTCCAGTAGCCCGTAGGAGGACACATCACTCTTCTTTGACAAATATCTGGGCTGGCGCTGGTGCGGTGCTGGCGCTGCATGCAGTCTGAAAGTTCTGAGACTTCAAGGTGAATCAAGATCAAGCCTTCTTTGTTCTTTGCCATTGATGGTTTACACAGTTGTTAGAACGGCGAGGAAACAACTTCTTCTCTTTGGTTGTTAGCTTGTGCTGTGTCAATCGACTGTTGCCGCTGCTTGGTGGTGTTCCGCACATCAGATCAGATGCGGCAACAGAGATTACAGTGAAAACAATGACGAAGCACGATGCAGCCAGTCAGGCAAGGCGACGAGGGAGGACCAATGATAGGACGTGATATTCCTATAATGCGAGTATATATCAAGTGGGGCGGAAGCGTGATATCTCTGGGTGGCAAGAAGCAAAAGATGTGTTTCTTTATCATATTCTCTAATAACTCTTCACCGCACCTTATTGGCAAACTACCCACCCCAACTCGAGGGAACCCAGACAGTGCTGATAAATATTCAATCATACCACTACTATCACGGAGCAAAGAGGCACGGGCTTCAGGCCCCTCGACACGGCTGTGGTCCTGACGACGACTCAAGTGTAAGGACATGCTTCACTGATTCCAAGGAAAGCCCATCTGCATCATGCAGGGTTAGCTTACTGAGGTCTCATGAAATGGATCTGCACCAAGTCCCATCGTACCTTTCTCCATACAGCTGTTCTCTGAATCTTCCATATCATGAACAAACCTCCACAGCAGCTTTGAGGCCATGTCTCGTACTATTGGACTTCTAGAGCGGAGGGACCTTAGAACGCCCGAAGCGCCGACTTTTGAGTTAAAGATGTCCGGAGAGTAGAGGTGCGACACAAGCCACACCGTCGCATGCATACCAGCGCTGTCGAGGGGAAGCTGACATAGGTAATACCTCTGCAAGAAGAAAGGACTTTGTCAGACACCGACCTCAGGTCTCAACTTGATACCCTAGCTTCCAATAGTCTTGGGCCCAATGGGCCACGCTTACCGTCAGCTCTAAACTTAGGGCGATATTGGTCTTGAAACTCCACGGATCCACTCCAGCGACTACCTGCATCACCGTCTCAGAAAGACTAGACCCTGGAAGCTGGGATGTATCAAGGTCGCAGCTCTGAAATGCTGTGCTTGGACCTGCATAGGAAGAGTGGTCAGCAAAGACCCTCGACTCAACCTCTGCATACTCTTACCCCCCTCAGAAGATCTACACGCGGTGCCAACGGCATCAGATCCTACAGTGAGACCTGCTGCGGCGATTAGAGAGTATACGAATGCAATATCCCTGTGGGGGTTGTTTGGCGACCCAGTCTCTAGCCGCTGGATGAGAACCTCGGAAATGAAACCAACGAAGTCTGGAAAATGCTTGAGAATGTCACCTCTAACTTGTTCACAGTAGGATACATTCATTAGGACTCCAATGGCATAGCTGCAGCATTCATCGAAGCTCTGCTCCTTCGCCAACCGCGCAATTTCAAACAAAATATTTGTACCGTTGGCCCTTTGCGAGGTGTCGGGCTGCAGAGACTGACCTTGATGAACCCGCAACTTGTTTGATGAGTTTCCATCACTTGCGTTCATCAATGTGGAGAGGATAAGACAAACTCTCGCATTTGATACCACTGACAAGCCAAGGCGGCGGACAGAGACCATCTCTTGTGCCAAAAGATTGAACAATATATCAATCCCTAGGTAGCAAGTCAGTAGGACAGCAACACACAGCCAGGCAGTTGCAAAAAGTACCAACCTCCTAGCCGTGAGAAGTGGGCAGCGTTCGGCCGACACTTGAAAAGAATGTTACATATAAGTTCGAGCAATGTATTTGTTAGGGGACCACTGGTTTGCTTCAAGCAGCTGATAAGAGATTGGAGGAGGCCTAGAATACCAAATGACCGCGGGTACGTCATCTGCGGACAGCATGGAACGGATCGTTAGACTCTTCAGAGGAAAACCACAAGCGAGACGTGAACAGTTTCCGGCTTACCAGCAACTTGTCCACCAGCAACAAAGCCTTCAAGTAAACGATGTCGATGGTTGATGTTTGAAGAGCAGCATTGACGACATCTAGGCCTCCATGCAGGAGGACGACCCCCACCAAGTTTTTCCGTGTCAGGGAACAAAGCTCATCGAGGTGCTGGGTGAAGAGGAGGCCCGTCATGCGCTGGGTGGATACGGTGCGTTGTATAGCCTATAACGCCGTGGTGAGCGATCACTCTTGGTGATAGAACTGAAAGCCAAGCCCACGAAGGCGCCGTAAAGTAAGCTGTCTTACCACTATTCGGATCTCATCCTTCGGTGGAAGTCTATGAGGGCTTCGCATGCAAGCACGCAATAGTAAGTAGCTGGAATGGCAAATTGTTGATACGTCTCCACGTTGCACACCAAGAACCACTTTCACTTCGTCCTCAAGCTCTTCATCAGCATCGGTCTCTCTGACGTATTGTGCCAGTCGCCACAGGCCGCCCCAATGCTGCCGAATGACTTCCTGGATATGGCACTAAGTATCCTGCAATCGAGCCTAAACATGTGGCTGTCCCTCTTACCTCAATAGCAGCTCCAACATCCTTGTCGATGGTTATTCGACTCCGGAGAGATTTGCTTGCTAATGAGAGGTTAACAATTGAGGCTCCATCTAAGAATTGTAAGCTGTAGCCCACAAGGGAAGGGACAAGGCTTGTTAGGAGGTCTGCTGCTTCCAGAACCTGGTGCGTCTCGAACATACAGTCCATCATTGGCGGCAAAGCTTCCTAAATGGAAACCACTT
Organism: Hyphochytrium catenoides; assembly: GCA_900088475.1. Classification (NCBI taxonomy): domain Eukaryota; class Hyphochytriomycetes; order Hyphochytriales; family Hyphochytriaceae; genus Hyphochytrium; species Hyphochytrium catenoides. The sequence goes on from FLMG01004575.1 coordinate 3,319, forward strand.
TTATCTTCAGATCCGACTCGGTGAGTGAGCCAGCTATAACGGTCTCAACTGTGAGACTTCCTCATAACGAGCCCAGCTCTCTCAACCTAGGCTACCAACGCAAGATGGCTTAACTGCAACACAAGGTTTACGTCCTCTAAGTCTTTCTGGCAGCTGTCTAGGAGAAGTGGATTGTTCACAGTGTAAATCATGAGCCTGGCGGGCGACAGAAGTGACAAGAGGAGACAGGATAAGCGCAGCACACAATGACCCAGCCAGAACGAAGAGAAGCTCCTGCTTCTTGAAGCAGGAAGACAAAGAGTGGCAAGTACAACATCAGGATTCTGATTACGGTCCGCTAACGGCTACTAGTGCGATCAATAGGAAAGGCGCTTTGCAGTTGACGCACACCCTTGTACGGCGCACAACAGGGTGTAGCTCAATCTGTGCAAATAATTGTCGGGCATGAACAATGATGTTGCAGGCAGCGGGTTTATTGATTATTACCATCAGGCTTTAGAGTGTAAGTCTCTTGGGTTGCCAGGTATGGAGCAGCAGGATCAGATGCAACCCAAGCCTTTACCTGCTAGGGTATAGTCTCCATGGCTTTGTCATAAAGGCTTCGACTTCCCAAGGGCGCGATGTCCAATGTAACCTCGCTGGAGGCCTCAACACCCCTACAGCCAGCCATCAATAGAAAAAGTTTCAGGGCTTCGAGTCAGCATTTTTCTTCTTTCCCTCTTTGCCATCTTCGTTCGCCTGTGAGTCTGGAGCCTTCTCATCCGTAGCCTTCATGCCGACAATAACGATTAGTCAGCTAATACATGAATATGGCAGAATAGTCTTCTTGAAGCTGACCTTTGCATCCTTTGTTGCTTTCTCTTCACCTTCAGGTTGGTCCTCATCTATGTCTCGGTAACGGATTTTGTTGTTTACGAGATTGTGCAAGGCGACAACGGAGCGGATAAGGGCAGAAAGATACATAACCTGACACAGAGCAGCGAGGAGGTAGATTTCAGGGTACAGCTCGGTCCAGTCCCCCGCAGTGCATGCAAAGACATACCAGGTACATGTCATTGGTCTTCACAAACATCGATCGAATCAACTCTTCCACGTTGAGATTGGGGAGAAGGTTGAAGATGGTCTGCATATTGTAGATAATCTGATGGTTGACAGGCAGCTTGCCGCTCAGGACATTCTGCAGATATTGCTGCATTTCCTCCAAGCGCTCGCGAAGGCCAGAAAGAGCTGTCATTTTGTACTTGATCTGTCAATAGAAGCATATTAGCAGTAGCATGGTGCAGGCTCGCGTTTTTGTTAAGATACCTGATTGGCCAAGACGCTGACTGACGGGTCATTGATGTCCCTGAGAAGATGCTCGACACCGACCTGGTCATCCATGCACCTGTCAGAGCATTGCTCTGTTCGTATAGCAAACGACCTTTATCCAAAATAGCCTCACCTCTTCTGCCTCATAAGCGCCAATACTACTCGGAATATGCTTGAAAGTTCTCTTGATGGCCTTACCATCCTGAAGGAGAGCCTGAGGTCAGCAACTAGGGCTATTCGGGGCTGTAACACGAACTTGAATGATTACCTCCTCAACCTCTTCAATCGTACCATATGCCTTGGTGGGTATCCCCTCCACAGTAGGCCGGACATCGCAGATAACCAGCACCGGGTTAGGAGTGTATCTTCTGAAAAGCTCGTCAATCTCCAGATCAGCTTCACGAATTTTCGGCCCAGTGCTGTAAAAGCCAACGATTCTTTCCTTTGCTAGTAGTAATGAGGTTGTTAGGTTTGATGGACTGTAGGCCATTGTTCACGAAGACTGCACCGTTGATCTTTCTTGACATGTTATACATTGTGTCTAGAAAATTGTGATCCAGGTACCAAACCTTGGGGTTCTTTAGATCCTCCTCGAAAGGAACTGGAGAGACAATGGACTTAGACAAACTATAAGGCTGATGTTTCACGAGAGGCTTACCAGCAAAGCTGTTCGTGATGTCCACCTTGCCCTTAAAAGTGGTTCCCAAGAGAACACCGACTACTCTTTTCTTTGTGTCTTTCGCAACTCTGTGAAGTCAGTCAGCTAAATAGATAATTCCAAAGGCAGCGACGAGCTAACTAACCTGTTATAATGATCAACTATACTCAGGAGGACGAGAGGATGTGTGACAATCTCAGTGGGAAGCGACATCTTTCCAGTGACTTGAGTTCAGCCTCGGCCGCTACTATACGTACCCTTGACCGTTAGAAGAAGTCAGGAGAACGATCTGAATTTCCTGCTTACTGAGTCTCCAGATAGTTTACAAAGAAGATCTGCTGTCCTCCTTATCCGAATAGCAGAGGTCTTCTTGCAGCCAAATCGCGCTTTCCCTTGCGGCGTCTCCCGGCAGATCGGCTCAGCATCTGACATTGCGTTCTCTGGAAGCCGATTCTTCTTGCTGTGAAAATCTTGCAGATCCTATCTTTATTAGACGCACATTATAACAAGGGCCGTTTGAGGGACCGCAGTACTCCCCCATGACCCAAGCTCATTGATCACTGGTACAAGAATCTAAAGCATGATCAAACGCATAGATTACCATGAAAAGGTTAATCTCTCTGATCCGCAGACTGATAACAACCTTGAACCGCCTAGCACCAGACATCCCCCAGGTACAAGCTACAATCAAGCGGGGGCACGAATGTTGGCTCTGATGCCAGCACCCAAAGCACCGAAGTGGTCGGGTCACTCAGTCACAGGTGCTGTGTGCTGCTCTGTCACGACTCGAGACGATGAGGGATGCACTCCATCGGGGGAACTCTTGGCACTACTCGTACATCATAGTCTTTGCGAGGTCTCCATCCTCAGGTGAATAGTATCTCTATTATCCGGACACCAACGGCCGGTGGCAATGCCTTGCGGGACGAGACAGGGTCTAAGTCTGGGCTTTGTGCAGCCGCGTTGACCCGAAGCTTCGTTTACTGTCACTGGGTTCTACAGCTCCTGTACGGCTGTCACCACCGCGCCAGCCATCAACAGCTGTTTGCGGTCTCATATTATAGGAAAACTCCGCTTTTGCCTTTTGAAGCCCAGATCAACACCCCCAACAACTTCGCAGTTCCCCGATGGCTCAGTGGTACACCTGGTCGCAGTAGGGGTTTAGCTCAGCCCATGAAAAAAGCAGGCTGCTGCCCTAGGTGACTATGACAGCTTTCGATAAGAATGGACAGAAGGCCTGGTACCACGATGAAGGTTTTGCCGGTGGCTTCTTTCACACCTACGATGCCATCTCTTTCGATGCTGGCTCCACGCCTAGAAAAATCCACGTCTTTCTGCCTTCGGACTATGAAGAAAGCGAACGGCAATATCCAGTGCTCTACTTCCAGGATGGCCATCAGATATTCTGGAACGAAACAGGAGGCCGAGGCTGGAACGTTGGACGGACACTAAGGTAGGCAGCTTCAGACTATCCTTATTGGATAGATATACTGATCGTTGAATGTATGTTTGCAGCGAACTGTATGAGCTTAATCAAACGGAAAAGGTGATCATTGTAGCTATCTATCCGCTGGATAGAGACTATGAATACACTCATACAGAGTGGGCTGAGGGGAAGTCTCATGGCGGACTCCAAGGCTACGCCAATTACGTGGCGAATGTGCTGAAGAAGTGGATTGATACTACTTACAGGACAGTATCTACTAGAGAGAGCACAGGAGTGATCGGATCAGGCCATGGAGGTATGTGGAGAGGTCAGAGCCTACCGGATCGTGACTCTTTCATTGTTACACTCTTCTTTGGCGGAGCTTGTCTCTTCATAGGGCTTTCTCTCTCTTCTATGACCTTACCTTCTGACTCCCACTCTACACTGCCCTACATCCAACCATCTGCCTTCTTCTTTCCCATTGACAGGCTTGGCCTCCTTCTATATTGCCACCCGCTTTCCACACTTGTTTGGGTTTGGGGGCTGTCTCTCGTCTTCATTCTGGGTGGGGATGGACATCCTACCAGATCCTTGGATGTTCCGGGACTCCATCTCATTCACACATATCCAGTTCTTTAAACCGCCGATAGAGAAGTCTCCACTGCTGCAGCAAGTAAGACCTCTTCCTCAAAACGCTCTCTCACATTCATCCTCATACTACTCTCTCCATCAACCTCTTGCTCCCTTTGTCTATCTTCTGGGCTCCTCTCTACACGGTCCGATAGTTCGCTCCTACTTCTTCTGACCGAGCTTGTCCGTCATTCAGGTCAGAGATATTCTGGCAAATAAGGCAGTGCGTCCTAAGCTTTGGATAGATTGGGGTCTCCGTCGGGACAACGAATTCCAGAACGCGGTGCTGGAAAAGATGTGCGCAGAATGGTCACAGGAGCTAGTGCAGCTGCTGGTGGACAAGTTTGGCTATGAGCGAGGGAAAGATCTTTACGTTCATGTGGATCCTATCGGAGGGCATGATGAAGATGCCTGGGCCCACAGATTTGGTCTTATAATGAGGTGGCTTTTTCCACGACCTCAAGAAGAGCATGGTGAGGGGGAAGGGAGGCTGGAAGTTGCGCAGGGCCCGTCGCGGCAGGTAGATGGAAGGTCGATTAGGGAAGCAGAGTATAGGAACGGTCCAACGAGGAGCCATATTGAATAGAAACAGATATGTAAATATTTTTCAAGGAAAGAACTTGTCGTAGACACCACCTTCCTTCTTCTTTCTCTCCTAGTACACTGTCCCTCGTCAAAGCTCTTCTCTCACTCCATCTGTTGTCTTTTGAGGCTAGCTATCGGTTTAAAAGTCCTTGAACCAAGTGTCGTCTCCTTTAAAAGGTTCTCCCACGTCTAGAAGTGCATCCTCCGTAGGAGTAGAAGCTGTAAGTTCTGCATACTTTGTCTTGGCAGCCTCAGCGAGTGGAGCCTGAGAAAGAGATCAGATATTAGTACGCATATACCCCTTCTTCATCGCCCCTTCATCCTTATTAGGCCGATTGTGCCAAAGAACGCTTAGCTTACCTCTACCAGTCCAGTTCTGAGTTTATCCCAGTCAATGCTTGAGAAAAAGGCATGAGTCTGCAGCTGTCTTCCCGGATCATCTAAAGAGGAATGCCGTTAGGTGGCAAGTGTTAGCGATATATCGTGCCTCTTCTGAGCATGTCACATATTGCCGCTAAAACCTTTCGCTTATAGTCACCATCTCTTCTATGCTATAATAAATATTTCCCTCCTTTCGCGGTAGCTAAAGGCCATTCTGTCTCTCCGCTCATCTCACTTACCTTGTCCGCCAGGGATCATTGAGTTCCGAAAGCCTAGACGACCTGCCGGTCGTGGATTGATAAGACCGTTCATAATGTCCCTTGCGTATGGGCTCACGCCTTCAGGGATATTAAGGCCTCCCTATAAGCATGCTTTTAGCTAACCGTTCGTGTAAATGGCAAGAGCATCACGCCAGTAAACGTCCATTGCATACCGGAGCAAAGCTGGCAATTCGCTTGTAGATTTCCATCTCGTCATAAGTCTCATTGTAAAATGGAGTGTTGCCAGCTAGCAACTCGTAGATAAAGATGCCCAGTGCCCAAAGATCACTTGCTTGACCGTGGCCTGATGTGTAACAAGGGAGATCAATTGCTGCAAAGTGCAATCCCTTCTAGAACACCATTTGCTATATATGGCACTCAATGGTTCTCCGTCTGTTCCCCTGCTCCCAAAGTATCTTTTTGCAAAATTGTGAGGCAATCAATGATACTCGTGTGCTCTCCTGCTCCCAGGTAATGGCTAGTTTGCCTTACCGTGCCCCTTCACTTGCTCGGGGGCAAGATACTCCGCAGTTCCGCACAGCGTATATGTTCTGCCAGTGCCGACGTACTTGGCTAGGCGAATATTCGTCAAGCAAATGTGACCATCTTTGTCCATTGTGAGCATCTCCGGAGAAAGGGCGCGGTACACGTAACCAACCTGTCGGCGAGGCGGAGAACAGTGAGAAGAGGTAACGCCGTAGAAACAGAAGGCGAGGAGCCACACACACCTCATGCAGGTAGTTAAGCGCAAGCACCACTTCAGCGGCGTAATACTGCGCCACCCTTTCAATCTGAGGAGTCTGGTCCAAGAAGGTGCTGAGATCAGCTACTATCACTCGCTGCAAAAGCATGTGGAGGGATGTTTCGTCATCGAGAGTTGCAAGAAGAGGCGCCAGTGCATGCGTGCCGCCCGTAAGGGTAGCATAAACGTCTCTTTCTCCCGCAACTTGAGCCTGTAAACCTTCCGAAACGACCGCACGCTTGTTAGCGCTTTTAAGGGTATACTCCTTTCTTGTAACTTTGTTCCGAACCAGACGGAGCACCTAGGAATAATGGCGGGTCAGTTTAATAGAGACCAACAGCCATACGCCCGCCCCTCCTGCAATGTTTCTTTCATGTCTCGTTCCAGCGATCGGTGGATGATTCTGACCCAATCCCATAGAGTTTAAGAGGGCAAGTCATTGTCGGGCGCTTAACTATTTTCGCCTGATTATTGTTCTTATTGCATTGGCCAGTGATGTCCATTTCTCAAGCCGTTACTTTCCTTGTTCTTGTCCGCATATCGTAAGCCATACCCACTGACTTACATGGCTATCTCCATCATTCCAGACTTCTGCAATGACCTCAATATCCTTGATCCCAAAGTTCCACTCTTCTTTGTTTATCGTCCGATTGGTGGTCAGGGAGTTGGGGGCAGGGACAAAGTCCCCATTCTGCGAACGAAGAAAGCAATCGCAGTTGCGTGCAATTTAGAGAGAGAATATAACAAGGCGGTCTCCTTAAATAGAACTGCGCAGGCACCCAGGCACTAAGCAGCGAGAAACAGCAATCATCTTGGACCCAGAATTTTATGAGTGTAGTAGGCTTGACCTAGGATTACAGCCAGCACCGGAAAGAAGAAAACTGCGTACCTTCCAGCTTTTTTTCATTTGCTCAAAGTCTTTCCCCAGTTGCCTCCGTTTTGCGTCCAAATCTATCAGGTAGCGTAGTGGTCCTAAGTACTTTTCAAAATCATCGCGATGGATATGCAGACACTTGACTTCTTCGGATGAAGCTACTACATCGGCCATTCTATCAAAGTGCAAAAGCATCAGTCTATTGCAGATATATCGCTCATTGGAGTACAGAGAGGATAAAAGCAAAAGCCAAATGTCATGCTTGATCCGTACTAAGAACCAAACGAGCGGAGGAGCAGTAGGACAAGAGGTGGGGATAGGACACGCCGAAGTAAATCAGCTGGAGGAGTTAGGTCTTAGCAAGCAACCAGAGCTCAGGGGAGCAGGTATCCCGGTGCTTACCTGGGCTCTCCTGTCAGCAAACCTCTTTCTCCAAAGTATTCGTGTGCGCCTAAGCTCACTGGCGGTCCACTACCTGATTCCACCTTTACATCTCCTTGGACTATAATGTAGAACGTGTCACCGATGTCCCCGGCCTTGATAATTTTATCACCCTTCTTAAAAGTGACGGCTTTCAGAACCTCTGCAAGCCGTTGCAGTTGCGTGGTCTTTAGAGGTTTCAGGACATCCACCTTCCTTAGCACTTGAACCATGTTACGAATCTGGGTTTACGGCCCCCAAAAGCGCGCAGGAGAGAGACCAATAGTAAGCAATTTTGGCCAGCGCGCCTTAAGGAATGGAAAGATGCCCAAGCGGAAAACGTGAAGAGGGGCAAAGTGCCAACAAGTAGGTGATAGAGAGCCGCGTAGAAGAAAACGTAAAGGGTCATTGTACACTTTTGGGATAGACTTAGACAAGCGAGCTTGGTATAGTCCACAAGATATCAGAAGGTTGAACGGAGAGGTTAACGAACCATCATCGGTCTGTGCATGAGAATGTTCCTGAAAGCTAGCCTATCTAGGGCCCAGAGGATGCCTCGGGTTTTGGCAATGACAGTTGCGGCACGAGGTTTGGAGTGCATCAACGCCAATTCACCAAAAGATGGATGCTGGACTCCCCCGTTTGAACTAATGGAAAAAAATGGTCAGCCTCTTCCCCTTTTAATCAACAGAACGACCTCAATCACTGGCAACCAGAGGTTAGTTGTAGAGCCTTTTGTAGTACCTATACTCGTGGACCACTGGACCATACTTGCCCTCAAGAGAATTTGGATCTGCGTCTTGAGAAAGAAGGATATTTAAGGGGAGGTGATGAGTCAGGACATTACGAGTAAGGAAAAGGGGCAGATGGAGGGGCGCAAGGGATGAGCAAGAGGAGGTATAAATGGCTCGACCTACTTGATTCAGCGCCATCTTGTTTGATGCGGACCTCAAAGTCTCCAATGTCAACCACAAAGAATTCCTCCCCATGATCTCCTTGCTGAATGACAACCTCTCCTGCGACAACTTCCTTCCTGTACATCACCGAAAAAACGTCTTCACGCTGTTAAGGTAGACATAAAGATGCATGTTACTATTGTGCTGCAAAGACGAAATCAGACAGACATCGCCACCTGTTTCACGTTGAGATGCTGGAAGAGAAAGTTTGATTTGATGGAATCAGCTATCCTCATCACTTCCTCATTCGACTTGGTAATTCGGTGCTCGTCCACATCATAACCGGTCAAAACATTGTTCCCAATCTGCAAAGTACGTAGGAGGTTCAAAGTTTTATACAGAGAGGTGCCCTTAGTCAAAGATGGAGAGAGGAAACCCTACATCAGGTGCTAGTGGTAAAACTCTTGATCAAAGACAACCAAAGAGGACTCCGGACAAAAGCATGCGCACGGTACCTCCATCTCATCACCGATATCACCGACAAGCGTTATACGAATTGCATCTGAACCAACAATCGTATCTCTCTTTCTGCCGCCTGTTCTCTCGCCTGTTCGTTTAGGGGAATTTGAGCTCAGATTGCACGAGGCGGAACATAGTTCCATTTGGTTGCTATACCTGCGCGTCTGACTGGCTTCATGGAAGCTTGGAACTCCAAAAGCTCGGCTCCTGTAAATATACTGCCGCGCTGGTCTCTCTCTTCCGTTACTCCCTCGAGGAAGATGCAGATCATTGTGATATCATCCGTCCTAACTTCGTACTGAAGCCACAGGTTATACGCTTCAGTGACTACAGCCTTGCAGGCCTTGAGAGGATCGTCATACTGCTTGACTATGTCCGCGACTGACTGACTTGTCAAGAACTCGAACACACCATCACTGGGAAAAAAAAGCGTCGTTGACCACAGAATCAAAGTTAAATACTGCGTCGCAGAAACTCAGAGAACTTGGACTGTACCTGGCAATGACAATAAACTTGTCGTTGTTATTAAGCTTCTTGGAGAGAATCTCCGGCACCGCAATGACTCCTAGTTCTTCTGAAATAGAATCTCCAATGCTTCGTGTGAAGGCTGTGCCCTAAAGAAGTGATAATAAAGGCTTTAGCCCAAGCTCTTTTTCTTGGGTCTCACGGGCCATTGTCCTCAGACCAATCAACGGTACCACTGTTATACGTACCGGGTAATCGCCGACAGGATGCCAGATTCTAGGAGGGTCTCCAGTCTCATCAATCTCGTCGCCGAGGTTCACACCCCAATTTTCATGAATCGGTTCAAAGCTGTGTTGCGCATCCGGTAGTCAGAATCAGTACTAGAAAGCGGAAGTTGAGATGGTCCATAATGCTTACCCTTCCAACTGATCAACGGTGAGCACTCGGGCCCCTGTCTTCTTGACACGGTCGCGCTCATCCTGGAAAGAAGAAGAGAGAATAACAAGGTTCAGTCGTCTACAGGCACTAAAACACGCATGCTTGCAGGAGTCGTTAGGACCTTTCGGAAAGGCGTCTGGTCCACGGAGAGCGGTTTTGCAACAGTATGAGGACTGCCCCCATACTTTTTGTCCTCCAGCTGTCCAATGATCGCTCGGGAATCGCCAACATTGGAGACATAGATCATCTCGTCAACCACAAGCAAGCTTATTGCAGTTGTGCCACTCATTGAGTCATCAAAGGGGGCCTCGTGCATCTAAGTGGTGGCAGAGGGTCAATTTGGACATATGCTCCTCTTGTTTAACCAACTATCTATATACCTTGCGATTGGTCTCCACATGGGCATCAATAATATAATTCTTTAGCTGGAGCTCATTGAAGGTCGCTGGTAGCTTATCAGAAAGAAGCTTGGGCAGCTGTTCCCCCAACCAAATCGAGGTGAATGAGTGACTCTGTAACCATAAGAGCTCTATTACGATGCACACTGCTTACCTGATCCCGAGCGAACTGCGCACAAACATCTCCCATCGAACCGTGTCCATCAAACACTGAGAAGAAAGCCATATTCTTATGTCCTCCAAAGTTGGTCTGAACGCAAAAGGCATCCTGGTTGGGCTTCGACAAGGCTGCAAAGGCCAGGGAGAGCGCAAAGGCTTAGGATGGATTTTCCTAGCAAATTAGCGGATTGACGCTACCTTCAGGGTAATAGCCTCGTTGTGAGTAGTACGCATACCGAAGATGGTAGCCCACTATATCAACCGATTCAGTCTGCTTTGAGCATGTCACTCTGGAGTTTATCTCAATATCATTTAATGGCCCACCAGCGCCGGGCAAGCGGGGAGGCAGATAAGATCCCTGGTTATTGCTGTTGTTGTTGCTTGTTAGGGGGTTGGGAGCAAACACTGTATGGAAAGGACGTCAGAATCTCCACGCTTAACGGAAACGCTAGAGGACGAGCTTACTTGGAGGCTGGTTATTGCCTGTGGCCCCGTTAGCGGAAGTCGCGAACGGGTCATGATATTGGCTGTTCTTCACATCGGCTTTGTCGCAGCAACCGCCCATCTTTTGAAGAGGGAACCTTAGGTAAGGTTGAGCTCGCAAAGTTTTGGCCGGATGCGAACCTGGTTCCCTCTTCTCGTCACACAACACCTCCTACTTTGAAGATGAGGGTCAGAGTGCCTGCTACTTGCTGCTGAGCGCGGACCCCGAGCGCTCGCACTATCTGGAGCTAAGCGTTAACAATATACTGGCAGAGACTAGGGGGTGACGCCAATGCGACCAGGAAAGAGTTTCCGTTCCTCGTACAGGCTAGGCACTTCTTATGAGGATCGATAGAGGCTTGATGAGGCACTGTCATAATCAATGTACCTGCAGTAGACGGAGGCAAGCGGAGCCAAGAAAGAGCGAGCGAGCCTCTGAGATCAGATAACGGGGAGTTATTTTTCCTCTCCGTTGTGAGCGCCACCCCCACCCCACCTCGACGACTCTTACGCCCTATGATGTTATGTTGGGAGTGATCCCCGCGCTCCATAGGGTACTCAAGAATGTACCATACTTAGGTGGTATCAGAGGTTACCCCCAGAGGGTGGGTGTCCCAGCTTGTGGAGGGTACACAGGCTGTTTTATCCTTGATAACCTAGTCATTAGCACACTCTGTCTCGCAGATCCTCTCTCCGCTATGCGGCCATGAATAATGCCCGTCTATTGGTCTATTGGGTAGTTCTATCTCCTGCATTCTATGTGGGGTTCAACCATGATAGCGGGAGGAAGAAAGAGCCAGCCGCCACAGCTGAGGTGATCCTCACCTGTACAGCTTGTACAGCGGTTGGACGTACACCGAGTTCCAAATGATGAGACAGCACCCGACAGCATACTGTATTATTTACAGCGTCATCACAGTAACTCTTGGGATGGCCCTTCACTGGTCATTTCGTAGTCAAAGGCCTACACTGCTGATAAGCTGTTTTATTTTTTTCTCCTGAAAACCGGAGCCATCTCAGGATCACATTCACTGCTCAGACCTTTCTTCCCTCTATGAAGGAAGACACCCCTCCTATTGCAGTTTCTTAGCACACTCCAGATCCTTTATTAAGTCCGTGATTGTGATCAACTATAAAGTTTGCCCGATAGATAGACAGCGACACGCTGGACGCTAAGCTGCATCAGGGAATTCACTATGATCGGTGAAGCAAACCTAAGAGTCTGCCTTTATCTAAAGGCGCTTCTTCCGCAGCGGAGATAACCTTTTTTAAAAACTTTCCCATATGCTATACGTGACCGCATAAGAATAAAAGCGGTGTAATGCCAAAGTAAGGCTCACTCTGTGCATCGTGTTACGTTAATATGATCGTGTGAAGATGCCTAGATTTGTTAACGGAACGACACGAAAGTCAAACTAGCTCACGAACATTATATCCCCTGAGTGGGGCCCGCGTCTCTACGGTCGCATTGGGACTATGGCTACTCATAGGGGATTCGATGTCCTAACGCTTATGACCGTTGGGCAAGAAAAAATATGGAGAGAAGACGGGGCTCGAGAGGAGCCCAGTCACCCATAAAAACGTCCGAGCAACCACGGGGCGCTCCGGTGGCGTTACCATGACAGAAAGTTCTATTTATGAGAGGGCCAACTACCTATGGTAGACTCACATCCGTGACGCACTCCACTAATAGGTCCACCACCACTCCTACACTACTTGAAAAAAGTTCTAATTCTATTAAACAGACCCCCACATCATAACCACCAAGATATTCACACACCAGGGAGGACCGTCACAGGCTAGCAGGTTCACTCAACAAAACTTCCTTGACTTTGTCTCTTCCTGCTTTGCTTCTCCAATTTCTTTTTGCTAAGCTTCCGAGTCGCCATCTTGTCATAGTAACCTGCTTGCTTGGCTTGGTTATTGGCATAGATTACAAGCGCTCCGAGACCGCCGACGGAAAGAGCTTAGGAAACGAGGAGGGACACATCGTTAGCCGGACTTTCACAGTCACCGAATAGGGATGCAAAGGCAACATACCTAAGAAGACCCCTATGATCACGTAGGAAGTCGTAGCATCAGATTTGGCCTTCGATTTCTTCCCATTTCGTGTTTTAGCGTTCGCTGAGGCCTTCGTTTTCCTCTCCCCTGCTTCCTGAGCTTTAGTACGGAGCTCCACATATTGCCTCATACCCTCGTTGACCTCATGCTGGCATCTGGGAATGACTTCAGTCAGCTTTTTGTGGATAAAACCCCACTTGCAGCCTGCCTATATCTTACTCTTCCTTAAGCTTGTTATTTAGTTTCCCTTCACCGGTTGCACCCTCCGCTTGCAATTCTTCCAACGTTTTCCTGAGATCTGCCTGACAGTCTTCGCTCATTCTACTGTAAATGAAGCTGAACATGCGCGTCCTGCAGTTGACAGGCGTAAGCTTTGTTTTTCATAGGCTCAAATGAGGAAGCTGGGCTTACTGCTCTTCCTCGTCAGGAGTCGCTGCGGTCTCCGACTGGTGGCCTGCGTCTTCGGTCGTTTCGTCAGATGCGTCAAAGTCTTCATCCTCATCCTCTAGGGAACCGGCAGAAGAGTCTTTGGCCTCTAACGTAATATCGTTATCTTTACTCTCCTCTTTTGCCAAAGCATCGATGCTATCTTTGCTATTGGCATTCGCATAAACGGCGATAACTCCTGTGGCCACAAGCAGCGCGGCTAACAGGAGACCCAACAGATTATGTTTACGACGGCCAGACAGCATCCTGCACCTGTACGAGGCTCCACGAGGGCGGGTTGTTGGCTTGTGCAGTCAATTAGAGGCCTCCGATAGAAAACATATAGTGACTTCATCACTGCTTCCTGAGGACGCGAGCTTGTGGTCTTCCAGGCGGCATCAGATTACACAGTAGTTCCAATCCAGCACACCTTCTAGAACTAAACTCCAGAGTCTGAAGGATTCGGAGGAGGGAGGAGGATCTCCTGCTGATCTGCAATCTGTGAGATCTGTGGATCTAATAATGTGATTACCCTTTCTTTGATCCGATATGGGATTATTCTTTGTCCTGGGGGAGGTCTCTACGTGGTTGAGAGGGCGGGAATTACGAAAGCTCAAAAAGGGAACCACATTTCCCTCGCCTTTCGTCTTCCGAAAAGCTGCAGATCATTGCGGATCAGAATGCGACGTCTCATCATCGCTCCTCTTACGGTTTACTTAGGGAGAATAACCATGGCACAGGGAGCGATCTCATATATCGCTTGGTCGTCGAGGCACAACGGGGGCCATGTGGCTATGTCTGTGTTTCGTGGCTGCTTAGGGTAGAGCTAACTGGGAACATAAGAGAGAATGGCCTTTGATAGAGTCTCCACGTGAAGAAGTTTCTCAATTTACACGCCGTCGCTATCTTGACGAGTGACTTAGAGCCTAGGCGAGCAAAGTCTTTCAGAATTATTCCTGTCGCTTGGTCAACCCTGAAGGCTTCAAGTTCCTTATCGAGCTATGTTGCGCAAAAAGTCTATAATAAGCAAACTTGGCTCGCCGCCCTCGCAAAAGATAGGAAAGCCCTTCGTCTCGCCCACAGCCAAGAGGCCAGACAACCAAGATGAGAGCTTTCCTAGACATGATGAGGAGCAGTATCTTACAAACTCCCAAGCGGTGAGCTTAGCGAAAAGTCGCACTGATCTCAACCGCAGCGGGCCTTCTGACGCTGTCTGTGCATAGGTCAAGTCAGGCTCTGTTGCAGTGCAGCGGATGCCATTTCTGTCTTTTCTCTCTGTCCCAAAGGATACTTCCAGTCTCTGCAGAGCTTTCAAATCACCTGCTGGAGTTAAAAGAACACCGCAGAGCGATGAGCTCTTGAAGAGAAAGACTCTAGGAGTACGTCTCGTACACCAATGATTAGAGCTAACCCATGTAACTTTTCTTAACGCTCAACTCGGTTTTATAGGCAAGACGGATCTGGAGTCGAAATATTCCCTCAGGTTTCCGCAAGCATGACTATGTTCAGGTAAGCGGCAGGCTATTCCAGGGCTACTCTATCGTCGTTGACGGGCGATGGCTGACTGTATCTCTCGAAGGTTGAGGATGGCCTCGAGGAAGATGAAATAGGTGTTCCCGAGCAACCTACAATTGAAGCTCAGCCGCCAACCACAGCGCCAGCGGCTTTACCTGAGGCTCCTCCTTTGGTCTTATGGGAGCCCCCAGAAGGTGAAGAAGGCGAGCCTGTGGTTGTCGACCCTATTGTGGGAGCATACCTACGCCCTCATCAACGTGAAGGTGTACAGTTCATGTTCGAGTGCGGTGAGTTGAACCTTTGGAAAGTTATGCAAGCCCCGATGTTGTTGACTAAGATTTCACCCCTACAGTTGCTGGGCTTCGAGAATTCGAAGGCAGCGGGTGTATCTTAGCAGATGACATGGGCTTAGGCAAAACCCTCCAGGTATAGTTTGTTACTATAGGCGGTTCTTCTTAAGTTGAATACTCAGTCGTGCTGCAGAGTATCACGCTTTTGTGGACTATGCTTCACCAGGGCTGGAAGGTGAATGCCCCCGTAGATAAGGCCATTGTCGTGTGTCCCACAAGGTCTAGTGAGCATCGGAGTCTGTCCCACCTAAGCTGAGGCTGACATTACTGGCTTTCAGTCTGGTCAAGAATTGGGACGACGAGATTGACAAGTGGCTAAATAAAGACCGTAAAGGGCTGCCTTCAAGACTGAAGACTGTCGCTCTTAGTGGTAAGTCGTTCAATGAAGCGCCTCCAAAGCTCCTTCAATCAAGTGCTTCCTTGCCACAGAGGCTACGCGAGAAGAAGTTGTTCGAGGAATCCGTGATTTCAAAGCTACCAAGTTCAAAGTTGTTTTGATCATTTCATATGAGGTGAGCTGTGGAACGGAAGTTTCAACTCATCAAGCTATTGACAGCGCACTTCAGACTTTTCGCCTTCACAGCTCCAAGTTCTCAGATCCCGCCGCTTGCAGTCTGCTGATCTGTGATGAAGCACACAGGCTGAAAAATGGAAATGCTCTCACAACGCGCGCATTATCCAGTAAGCACTAGGAAGGGTTGAGAAGTCCGTGTCGTAGCCCTAAATCTTCCGTCAGATTTGCACTGCAGGAGGAGAGTCCTGCTATCTGGCACACCCATCCAGAATGACCTTGAAGAATTCTTTGCCATGGTAAAGTACAAGGCTAGCCTCGTTTAGGCGAAGCTCTGTGGTCTTCTAATCACGAGTCTTATCCAATGGTGCAGGTTGACTTCACTAACCCCAGTATTTTCGGAGACGCGTCAGACTTTAGAAGGACTTTTATGAACCCCATTCTGGTGGGAAGGGAGCCAGATGCTTCCGAAGGAGAGAAAACATTGGCTCAGCAGTAAGTGAAAAGACGTAGAACCCAGCTCTTCTTTGCTTCACTCCTACTCTCTCTCCGTTAGGCGATCGTCGGAGCTATCTGATATTATCAACCAGTTTATCCTCCGGCGGACCAATTCGTTGAATGCGAAGCACTTGCCCCCTAAGCTTACTCAGGTATAAGCTTTCTATTGCACCAAACTCTGATATGCAGCCCAGCTAAGGCAGATTCAGGTTGTCTGCTGCAGGATGAGTGAGGTTCAGAACCAGTTGTACACACATTTTCTCAACTCTAAGCACTGTCGAGCCATCATCAACTCTCAAGATACAAAGGTTCTGTCCTCAATAACAGCGCTAAAGAAGTTGTGCAACCATCCCCAGTTGATATATGATGCCAGGTAACTCCTTGCAAGCTAGTGATTGCTAGCTTATCCTCAACCTTCTTCTACAGCAAGAACTCGTCTGGTGCAAGTGCTCCAGGCTTTGAGGACTGCGACAAGTTTTTTCCTCCGGAGATGAGATCCCGAAAGGCATGCAATCCGAGTCTTTCTGGGAAGGTTTGTCTGGTTGTTGTTGCTTTGCCGCCCGGGATATAATGTTAATGCTATTCATGAACTTCAAACTCTGTTCTACTTGGGACAGCTCCAAATTCTGACTGAATTATTGAGATTCATGAAGCTGAAGACTCAAGACAGAATTGTCATTGTCTCAAATTACACGCAGGTAGATCCTTGCTAATTCTTAGCAACGGGTTGAATTCTCATTTATCCTTAGCAACGGGTTTAATTCTCATTTGTCAACATTTCCCGGCCTAGACGCTGGACTTGTTTGCACAGGTTTGCGAGAGTCATTCTTGGGAGTACATAAGGTTAGATGGGAGCACCACAGCCTCAAAGAGAAAGAAGCTGGTTGATGTCTTCAACAAAGAAACACGATACTTTGCCTTTCTCCTGTCAAGCAAGGCTGGTGGTTGCGGTTTGAATCTAATCGGCGCCAACCGGTTGGTGCTCTTTGATCCAGACTGGAATCCAGCGACAGACAAGCAGGTACGAGCCCAACAGCAAGACCCAAAGGTCACGAACAGGTTGCTTTATGCTAACCAGACCGCTATACCTATAATGATGGTAGGCCGCGGCGAGGGTCTGGCGTGAAGGACAGACCAAGCGATGCTACGTTTACCGCTTTGTTACTACGGGTATGGTTCTGCGCACCTTGGCCACAGTTAAGTAAAGTGTACTAACTGCAGATTGAGGGACCATTGAGGAGAAAATTTTTCAGAGGCAACTCAGCAAGGAAGGACTTCAAAACATTGTGAACGATAAAGAAGATATGAATACAATGTCATCCAAAGATCTTAAGGTAATGGCTCTCTAAAAGTTGTCACCGCTTTTATTTTTCTTCAACCTTCCCTGCAGCTCAAGATCTAAGGCTTCTGTAAAGCACTGCCCCTAGTCATCCTGAAAGTGTGCAGGTTATAGATCTGGTGCACTGGGCGTTGACCACACTGGTTGTCTGGTTCTCACAGTGCGTCCTTCAACATTTCAAAATTCTAGAATCTCTTTAAGTATCGGGACGCTGTCTTCTCGGACACTCATGATAAGATAAAATGCAAGCGATGTCCGTGGCCTCTATACCATCAGGAGGAGGTGGAGGAGATAGAGCCACCCATATCGCTGCCTAGCCCTATCGTTGCTCTTGAGAAGTGCCGGAGGGTCCTGGACACTATCCTCGACCACAAGCTCTGCTCACTCTTTGAAACAGGTATGCCTCTCATGGCCATGTCTTCTTCCTGGAAGTCTTCGTGAGTTTCCTATCTCCTTCACCCACTACCGTGCTAATTCAATAGCGTTTGCTTACAGCTCCGCTGGACTTAGACGATATTGAGGAATATACTAGGATCATTCAGAAGCCCATGGACATTGCCACTGTACAGCAAAA
The DNA here is from genome assembly GCA_900088475.1 of Hyphochytrium catenoides. NCBI lineage: Eukaryota > Hyphochytriomycetes > Hyphochytriales > Hyphochytriaceae > Hyphochytrium > Hyphochytrium catenoides. The sequence continues at coordinate 21,235 of FLMG01004575.1, forward strand.
CCTTGTTTCTGAGACTTACAAGCGGGCAGGAGAATTTTTGCGGGATATGCGACTAGTTTTCTCAAATGCCTTAGCATTTTATCATCCGCAACAAAGAATGCACAGAGACGCACTAAAGCTTACAAAGGTCTTTGAAAAGGCCTTCTCCAAGCTCGTGGGGAAGCCGAAGGATTATGAGAACGATTTTGAGATGGAAGAGAATGTGACACCAGCAAAAGCGGGTAGGTCTAGTCGGGGTCAAAAGTTCGCTTAGCTCCCCCAAGTGTCCGCGTACAGCTGGCCTCACAGTTCCCACTTTCATATCATTTTCTTTAGGCCTTGTTAGTTCCAATCCTGACTTCCCTTACCTCGCATCGCCAGGCTCTCCCGGCAGGGCGCAATGTAGTCCAGAGGTGCAGGACGGTAGTCCGTCTCTGGCCTCCTCTGACACGAGTGACCTCTGCTTGTCACTCAGCGCACTTCGAATAAAGTATAAGGGCCAGTCTTCGTCCCAAATTGGGTAAGCAGGGAAATATCTTACAAATCTAAGCCCCATTTGCTTCCCGGTCTGCGTCAGAACTGATCAGCAGCGCCATGCAGGCTCCCCTCTGAGGATGACCTAAACAGCTGGGGTCATCACATATCTTATGACACTGTCGACGACGAGGTTATGCGCGCTGCATGCGAAAGTAGCGATCTGGTATGTTTTTTGGCCTCTTCTCTGCATAATCAGTCAGCTTTCTAACTGAGAGCAACAAACTTCAGGTGTCTTTTATCTTTACCTGTGAAATTGATTACGACATTATGATGAAGCACGCTGAGAAAGAGGCGAACGAACAAAAAGATAAGTCTTCGTCAACCAATTCTAGCACAGACTCCCCTATATTACCCGATGCGGAAGAGGTTCAAGAAGAGCTAAGCTCTACACGAACTGGTAAGTCTCCATTCACGGGCATCTCTTGCACTTCAGGTCAACATCAATGTGTTCTCTTCAGAGGAAGACAGCCCAGACAAAGGCAGCAAGATGATGAGTCCTGTACCTATGCGAACCGGCCTGTCCTACCTTAGTGCGGACAGCTCGCCCCAGAAGCGCAGTGCTGAGGAGGAAGAGCAAGCATTTGACGAGAAAGAGAATTACAGCGGCAATAGGCCAGTAAAGAAGGTATGAAGAATGAACTCGACAGCACCAGTGACCGACATCTCATGCGTGATGGGATCCCTACCCTGCACTTTGGACCCTCCTTTGCTCTGATGACAGACCAAGACCCTCCAGCAGGACTCAATTTGCATGAGCACTCCGAAGCTCAGCAGCAAACATGGGCGCCTCCCTGCTGGGTAGCTCTGTTCCGCTTCCTCCTCACACTTTGTCTGCTTCCTTGCAGTTGTGTACGATTTGATCTTCATCTATTTATTATAACGCTTGTATTAAAAGTATCTAGCAGATATTGTTTTTCGTACATGTTCTGCCTTCCGACTTCTCTCGTACATTAAGGTGCTTGGTACTGGCGTCTCCACCCCAACTTGGAGAGAATCGATAGCTCTTTCATAAGCCTAGAGATGCTCGTTTAGGCCTCTCCTTCAATATCACTTCGGTCCGATTGTCCCGTCCTCTCTAACCAACTCGCGGTTCAAAACCAAAGTCTGGTGGTTGACTGTGATACTGTGATGTTGAACCACCTTTCAGGTCGCCGTCCTTCTCCTCGGCGGCAAAAAGCTCACTTTTCGTGAAGACTTAGCCTTCTCGACGGATGCTGTCATATCTTTTCAAAGGCCTTGGGAAGACGCTGTGCTTATACTTGCCATCAACAAATCGCTGATAAATGAAGATATGGAGGGGCCGCATTGTCTCCGGTGCCGTTGCGTAGATATGTCCAATTAATGCGAGAGAGAGGGAGAAAAGAGCCAGCTAACCAAGCCCGAGAAAACAACCCATCGCCATAGAGGTATAAGAGCAGAACCCGAAAGGCGAGAGAGGCAGAACGAGGAAAGCATGAGCTCCATTTTGCAAATCAATCACATCTGTACATTTACCTCTGGATGCGGCAGGAGTGATCTCACTCCCTTACTCTTCAGTTGCCCCACCGCCGTGTGGAAAGCTTGAGCTAAGAGGTACAGACAGAGCTCAGCCCGACGGCTGCTCTTTTCAACGGTAATAGAAGCGCCACCAAGCAACCCTGCCAAGGTTCTGAAATGCAAAGAGTCAACTTCAATACTGGAGAAGCAGGAATTATCACATATCAAAGTGCAAAATTGATGCATGGGAACATCTATAGGCTAAGCTACCGGCAGCCAAAGTACTTACACTGTTGCAGGAGTCCGCCGTCCACCCCGGAACAGAAGCAATAAAGCGCACCTACGTAGGGAGAAAAGGGGAGCGACATTTATCTCAAAGCGGACGTGATGGAAGCAGCTCGAGTCGATCTGTTGAGAGAAGGTAGCCCTTATATATATATAAAGAGAGAAAAGGACAGTTGATGGGAAGGAAGAAGCTCTAAAAGGCTGTCGATGAGTACCATGATATGCCCGTCAGCAATCCCAGAAATAATGACGATCTGGCCACACCCAAGCTTGCGCGATAAATAACTTTCCTGGGTGTTGCAGGGTTAAGAGCCAAGGCGTGTGAGCTATGGAACAGGTTAGGGTTTCATGTGAAGCCCGTGCTTACGTGGGTGAGGTGAGAAATGCCTTCGGACTTAGCATCACTAGCGGGAGAAGATAAACAGGATAGTAGAGCCGAGCCGCCCTCTGATAGCCGCGGAACGTCTCTCTACGGATGGGGAGTTTGTGCAGCTTAGACCAAGGCGTTGGCCGCCGAGATAAGTAAGAAGTCGGAGATCACTCACTTGAGGAAAAAGGATAAAAGAGGTTGCGCAGAAGGGTTTAGGGTCTGCAGTAAGTCATGTCCTCCAAGAGCTGAACACGAATTAGATATTGATCCGCTGAGGCCCCCCGTGCGCTTCGACTCTAGGGTAGCGCGGATGGCACTAATAGCAGCTGGCTTTCCGGTCTGCTCAACATTGTGAGGCAAACTCGAAGGTGTCCCTGGGTATGTTGTCTTCCTTCTCCCCAATCATGATCTTTCTCTCTTCTTTTCTTTCACTTTGATCTTCCCCGTCCACAGCGGCATACGATCCGCCTTTGATCTCTTCTCCCATGGGTCATGTCGTCATGTCACACCGACGCCGCTTGCTATCTACCCCTAAGCTGACCTGAATAGCCATAAACCTGCGGTAACCTGCTGGGATAACTTCCGGCGATAGAGCGAAGGCTGTTAAGAGGTAAGATGTCGACGCCATGAAAAGTCCAACGTCAGCAAATGGGATCCGAAGATGGGTGTGCTTCTTGAGAATATAAGAGGAGAGAACCTGTATCAAGAAGGGAAAAGAGCGAGAGGAGAAGAGAGGTGCTGCATGAGGGCACTTACAGAGACGGAAGCGTTTGGTAGAAGTGCTCACCTCTAAGGCTCTCACAAAGACAAAGAGAGTTACAGGCACCCGCTTGGAGGGAGATAGCATCAGCAAGGAGGCGCTGCTCACTAGCCCTAGTGGTGTAAGAGAGCCAACATGCCGACTTGAGGTCCGAGAAGAATACCGACGTAGAACCGATCTACCTACCAGCTATTGCCCCACGTAGCGGATAGAGCAGTTTATCATTGACCCTCAGTAGGTACATCATCCCATTGAACGTAGAGAGAAAGACGGCAAAGGACATCTGCACAGATGCACAAACCCAAAATAGCATAGAAGTGGGGAGAGATGATGGGACGACAAGGGAAGGGGATTATTACTCTGCCTTGACCAGTGCCTATGAGGCAACCAACGGCTTACCCCGTGTTCTAATGGCTTCTTTCCTAGCACCGCCGCCATCAGGCGTGCCTTGAAGCTCTGGTCAACTACCCTGACAACAGCAAAACAGATAATCCAAAGTCAGACTATGAACTACTAAGCGCTGAAAGCAAGTGAAAGCTGTTCTATTTCAACTACCTTACCGCAATAGACCGTCAACAAAGACGACGTTGAGACGCTTCAGAATGAGAGGAAGGACGTCTAGGACTATCTGGCCCGTCCAGACGAACGCAAAACCCTGCAGCAGCTTTCCGTTAACTTCCATGACGGAATGAATGCAAGAGTTGGATGACTAGGAAACAGACGTAGAAAGCAAAAGCTGTTAGAATGAAAGACGGGGTTGGAGTTCTTAACCTTGACAAAGCTTCTGAGCACACATTCAGGCAGTCCAAAGCGGTAGGAGTATAGAGCCCTTCACAAAAGCTTTTTTGAGTGAGGGTATCAACACAGGGAGGCGTGTTCGTTCTCTCGGTCAGGCCACGGTACGCGCTTCTCCATCGCACAGCGTCCCTCCTTCCCTACTCTGCCACCTTTTCGCTTTGCCCCGTTGTCCAGACTTTGCTCTCCCTCAAAGTGGCGTTTTGGCCTTCTCCTGGTATACGAACTCGACTTCCCAAAAATATACGCCAAGTAACCCTTCTGGACTCACTTTCGTTGGTGGGCTTTCCGTTGGCCTGTCTCTATGACTGACGGACCCGGCGGAATCTGCGTTGGAAGGTTCTCCGAGGTATACAGCTCCTTCAAGTGATGTCTGCCGTCATACTCTTGGAGCTGCTCGTCATCCTGGTTTGCGCGGTAGAGTTGGTCCTCCGAGGGTGACGCAGTGAGTCGTGAAAGCTGGTCTAGATGTGACTCCACGCGAGAGAGCACGCTGACCTAGCAACATTTGGATGCGTGAAGAGGTGAACTTTGCAAGCTTCGATAAAAGGTGAGACAACTCAAGGATATTTCTGGAGGATGTGAAAGGTATCGCCCCATCCTAGTTCCGGCCTTCTTCTCACCTCCATCACTTCAGTCTAAGGCGAAGGAAGCACTTCGCCCTTTGAAACCTTCTTAGAGCAAACAATCACCCCGATGAACTTGCTCCGTCACGTTTTCCTGACGTAGGGCCAGGTCTGGAGTCCCTTGGAGGTCACTGCGTGGCTGGATAATCCGAAGTGCGGAAAGAGAGAGGGGAGCAGGCAAATCACTGAGCTTCAAGGCGAAGAAAGGATCAGAACAGGAACAGTGTGCCAAAGATCTTTAACAGCGGAAGTGGGCTAAGACAGAGTGACGTGAGGGGAGAGAGGGCTGTCTGGGAGATGGAAGAAGTAGAGAACCTGACGTGACAGAAGGAGAGAGAGAGCATCAGAGGGAGCGGGTAACGCCAAGGATCCGTCACGAAAGGGTGTGAGGTGAGGGAAGTGAAGACATCACCTTTGGACTTGAAGACCCATCGGCTAGTGAGACTGATGACAGCGCCGCCGACCGGACCGTAGTCACCTCCCAAGCAAGAGAAGCAAGAGTCAGGGACGGACGATTTTGAGAGAGAGAGAGGTGATAGGGAAGAGCTGACATTATCAATAGGGATGAGTGAAAGGCGTCCTCTGAGTGGCGAAGGGTGTGGCTGTTCCTAATAAGAAAAGGAGGGTAGTTGAGTGTATATACGGTGCTTGTCAGTGGTAGCAGCAGTGCCATAGAGTCCTTTTGGCCAACGTCGTGGCCCCATCGAAGTTGGGCCCAGATATGTTGGAGTCCGCAGGCAAGGGTACCACGATGATTTATGCAAGGCCTTAGGAGCACGTTGTCCCGTGCGTCATATCTTCCAGCTTGTTATTCCCTGTCGACCAGAGCTTTATGATCTTTGATGTCGATGCCCGACACCTGACAATATCAGAGACTATTCAAGACTTTCTATGTCGCGCCAACTAGTCCGCGCCGCACTAGAGCAAGCATAAAACTAACGTTCGGCTTTTATTGACGGACTATATACAGGCATTCTTTGAAAAGACTTCTTCTTCCACTTCTGGCGTCAAGTCCTTGCGCGATTGTCCCTCTGACGCTCTCCAGTGGTAGTAGTTGAACTTCGGCTTGACCTGTTCCGCATCTGGAGTTTTTTCTTTCTCGGACCCGGTCTGCACGGCAAGCGTCAGGCTCCAGGCCCGACCTAGCCTTGACCGCTCCGCTGGTTCAGGGGTGGTGTGACCTAGTTGTCCAACCGCGTCTGCAAACGAGGGAGTTAGCGCACAAGAAGCCTCAAAATAAAAGCTAAACATTTGCCTATACCTGCAGATCTATCTCTGAGTCCGGGACTTGGCTCGTTATTATTGACAGGAGGAGATGGAGGTACGCTGGCGTTACTGCCACTTGAAGGTCTGGCGGTAGCCCTTGGAGCTGTTTTCGCCTTCAGAAAGCTGATGCCTGAACCCACCACTTTCCTTGACCTACAAATTCACCAACGGGAGAATTTTAGCCTTCGGGCTCAATGGCGGGCAACTCCATCTCACGAAGCGCCCATACTTCCTGGCTCTAACGGTACATGTGAGAGTGACAAAGAGAGAGTTGTAAACTTACATGAGGGCTGCTTTTCTGGCTTCGGGAATCAGTTGCGTCACCTGTGGAAGTGAGGGTCTGCGTATTCGAGACGATATACCGGACCAGCTCGCTCGGTAACCACTGACGTCTGTCCCAAAAGCACTAGTGACCAAAGACAAAGGTTATGGCTCGGACGCCACTGATACCGAGGAAAGCACCTCTAGAGCTTTACCTACCTTTTACTATCTCCTGAGTGCCTCTGCTGGAGACAGAGACGGCATTTGCTAGGGACGTGAGCAGCCAAGACGTCCAGGCCATGTGATTCATAAGTAGAGAGAACGGAATGGCAAGCTGCAAAGCCTCCGCTGACATAGCAGACGTACTTAATTTGTTTTCTTTGAAGAAAGAGAGAGAGCTTGCCTAATTGCTTCTTCTGTGCTATCAGAGATAGTTCGGCCTCTGACGACGAGAGATCCTTCAGACACCCACTTGATGGCCAAGGGATGCCATGATGCAGCAAAAGAATCGCTCGATAGCGGTCCTGGCAGTCTTCCACCTCTTTCACCACCTCCTCCAGCTTCTCCGGGCGCTCCCAGTATGATGGGTCAATCGGGACCGTATTCGGTAGCCTGAAGAGATAGGAGAATAAGAAGGATGCCACCCCTGTACAGACGGATGTTGCTCCGGTCTCCTTATCCTTCTGACTCTTTCGGCTCACCTGCCCACGAACATATCATCACTGCTTCTCACGGCCCTACAGTCGAACACCAGGCATGGGCGACCACCATTGCCACTTAGCCACTCTAGAGCCTCCTCCGCGATTATTGGAAGGCAAAATGTAGGCACATCTTCCGCAGTACGAGGTTGGAAGGGTGAATCCCACTGCGTGGCGTGAGTCTTCGAGTTATACCAATAGTGCTTCCCTGCATAGGTTTTTGACTCCACCCGCGTCCACTGCCATCGGCCGACACCTTCTTCGTTATCCTAAGAGAGGAAGTTTAAATTAAGGGCAATCTGCCAGTGCTCTACTGTTATCAACGCTCTCACCTCAGCCTCGCCGAAGCTTATACTTAAGCCTTCTCCAATCCGCGCCTACATTAACATCCGACGTACGGTAAGCTGATAGCAGTACATTGCAATGGCTGACACTTACCTCCTCCGCGAGGCGGTAGAACATGCTGGGTGTACGTTGCTTGAGGATTCTGCTCTGCCGACAGCAATAGTCCATAAATCCTTCGTTATCGAAGAGCTCTGACAGCCTGACACCCATAGTTCCTCTTATTCCGTCTCCTTGACCTTGTATCAGTTCATCCTACACAACATTGGAAGCAGAATCGTGAGGATAAAGTGTTAGTTGCTACTGCTGTCTCTGCAGCCGTTGGCATCTCCTACCTCCAAAGCCTGGATAGCGCTTAGAGCCACAAAAGATCCAAGCTCTAGATCTTTCGTGACAAGCATTTGCTGAAAAAGGGAGAGGACAGCACTTGGGGGGATGGAGCCGGCAAAGTAAGTGCCTAACCATTCATCCGGGATGCAGTTGGGATCTGGGGCAAGGTATAAAGTCAGGCATATTTTAGCAGAGGATTAAACTTTCCTAGAGTTCCAGTCATAACGCTTTCCGTGTCTTACCGAGTTCCCATTCTTTCCATTGATCATCCAGATGACGAGCGAGCCTCGGTGCGTGGTAGTAAAGGAGGACTCTAAAGAGCCGGCGTTTAGCCGCCAGGACATTATGTGAGGGCGTAAAGGATTCCTGTGGTACTGGTGAGGAGTAAGTATCCCAGACTCCTTCTAGAAGTCGCCAAAGCGTTGCTTAGGTACCTGGCTCGGAATGGGAAGTGTGGTTCAGGAGCGCTATAAACTTGAAGATACAGTCGAAGAGAGTGAGAAGCGGTAGGCCCAATAAGAAGAATGGGGCCACAATGTTAGCCAGGCCCGTTGGATAGTGCATTGATTTTCTTGAGCAATACAACGACAGAATCATCTCCATCTCCGCTCGGGATGACTCTCCTGCGCACAACTGAGTTAGACTATTTGGCCTTCTCCATACAAAAGGCCTTGCAATACATCTCACCGATACTGCCCGCTATGGAATGAGATGCCATCAAACACTCTTCATGCAAAACCTCTGCATTAGCGACTGTCGAAAGATCCTGGAAAAGCCCGGAACCGCCTTCTGCTCTCTCACTGACATCCAAAAGTACTCTCCATACGCTAGCTCTCAGTTCCTCCGGGACATTGGTGCCCAGCCGTAAACAAAGGTCTCGAACTAAGCTAATGTCAGGCACCGGTTCGTCCACCTCCTGAGCCAGCTTCGCCTGGACCTGGTGGACCAAATGACACACATCAAAGTCATAAGTTGGTATATAATACAAAAGAGTTGAAGAGAGAAGATGAAACAAGGTACAGAATCGAAGTAGAGATCAAAGGAGAGGGACAGGAGACCACCCCAGGAGATTAGACAGCCGGAGGTTGAGAAATAGCACAAAAGAGACGGAGTATGGCGATACCTCTTTCCTCAAGCGCTGGCTCTGGTGTTTCCATCTCAACAAAGCAATCGCTCTTATCTTCTGTTTGAATATGCAGAATCTCTCATCTGTAACATTGCAGTGTGAGGAAGGGCGATGGAGGTGGTGGTAAGGGGCGTACCTTGACAGGCTGAGCCATCAGCTGGCTCAGGAGAATGTGTCGAGACGCTAGTCTCATCCTCGATCTCCCGACTTGACTGAGGAGTCCAGTCTTCTTCCGGATGATGATCACGCTTTAGAAGCCATTCCTCTTCGTTATCACTTCTCCTGTCGGACTCCACACTCTATAGGAATATATTGAGCAACATGGCCAGAATGTTAGCAGCGCCATGAAATTGGTAGAAAGTAGTTGTCGTACACACTCACCAACGAGGCCTCTCCCCTGGGGCTAACGGAGTCCTTGGCGGACATGGCATCAAAGGAAGACGGTGGTGGCTCGTCAGCCATAGTAGGCTAACTCACTGCCCATCGGTTCTGTCACCCTTTTCTAATAGGTCTCTACCCTATTCATTCTTGCTTATTGGGATACGTCCTTCACTTATCCTTGACGCCCAGCAGTATGAGGCGGCAATGCACACTTTACGCAGGAGAAACAGACCTTTCTAACCGCAGAGATAGCCAATGAAGACACCGCTCTTCATCGACTGCCTCTTACCCCTGTTGAATGCCCGTATGAAGATAATCGGATGCTATGGTGACACTGTTCTTATCTAGCGCTTGACGATGGTGGAGCTTTTTACTGAAGACGCCGGCAGCTGTTGTCTGATGCGAGTCTGCTGAGTCTTTCCTGGGCTCCTCGCAGTCCCCATGCCCATCATCATCGTGCTTGTGTCACGCTGCTGCGCTGACGTGCCTGCCGACTGGCTCCTTGTGTGCCCCTCCCTCCCTTTGTGCACGCACCATCATCATGTTTCTGTCTGCCTCTGCCTCTCTCTCTCCGCTCCCTCTACTAACTTTTCTCTCTCTCTTCTCTGTGTCTCCCTTCCCTTGTCTCTCTCCTCCCTCTGTCTTGCACGCCCTCTCTTTCACACGTTTCCCTCCTATCTCGAGCACTTCTTTCTGCCTTTTCTCTGTCTGTCCTGTCTTTCCTCACTCCCTCCTCTGTCTCTCGATGCTGCTCTCTGTCTCTCTCCTTCGCGGATAATAACAACACGCTAGATCCTCTAATCTTCTTCTCTTGACTAATTTCGGGTCTGATCCTCTATAGCGGACACCACAACAATTCTGACTCCTTCATTGCCCTTTTAACACTTCAATGAAGATGGAGTACTGTCTAGAGGGGTCGTGTTGATGATGGAAGGCCTGGGTCCAAAGACTGGTCATTTGGCGCGTCCATTTCGGTTCTGATTTTTTAGAACCGCCAAAAAGCGGAGCCGCTAACGCTCAGCTCCGTCAGTTCAATGATGGCTTTTTGACTCGGCTGCACTTTGATCACATGATGACCGTCATTTCCTGTTGGGTTTCTTCTCTTGTTGGGAGGACCAAACTACCTTCATGCCTGCCTCCATCTGCTTTCTGTCATCATCATGGCACGATCAAGCCTCATTCATGCCCCCTTTCTATCAGTTCTGCGCTCCACCGCACAGCGGAACCGTTCAAGAGAACTCTAAGATGTCGAGTTGCTGCCCCTTCTTGGTTGCCCACCAATGAGCCTCCACAACGGCTCTTTAGCTTTCTTGCAAGTCCCTCACCACGGCGAAATCATGACATGGCGAAACGCCGCCGTACGATGAGCCTTGGTATCGATGTATCTCTTCCTCTCCTCTAGCCTTTGATTGGGCTTTCCAAATTCTTCAAATAGTCCAGCGGTCGTTGATGGGCTGACAGCTGTACAAGAGAGCTCAGCTCTGAATTACTTCTTAGGTTATGAGCGAGGCCAAGTCTGAGATCAGTCGTGAAAATGTTGCATCAACAACTTCGTATCCATGGTGGGCCAATCCAGTCCAATAGATAGAACCACCATAGATGGCGCTTCAGGTTCACCTCCTTGGATGGAGCTATCATCGATTATTGGTTTGAGAGTGCTGCCCTTTGGGTAGTGGAACTACAAAAAGAAGAAGTCTCTTTCCTAGACAGTTGTTGAGGAGCCAGAGTAGCAGCAGGGCTATCTGTCTTGCGGTTTGGTAAAAAGTGAAGGCTGCCCTTCAGCCACAAGGGCTGTAGCCGGATAATACACCCTGCTGCTAGTCGAATATCAGTTTATTGAGCAAGTGGTCAGTTCAGATAGAAAAGCCACGACTAGTAGGAAAAAATAGCGCACATATGACAGCCGTGTTAGTCTGCCCGCATCTGCTACTGGTTCTCGTCCGAAGTAGACATGATTGAATGCGAGCAACAATGGTACAATGTACTGATCTATTATGATGCCTCGGGATTCCTCTTGCACGGTGCTGATTACTTGCCTTTGCTATCCATCAGGTAAGTCGACGACGGCTTGTAAAGTATCGTGCTGGATCGTTTTACCGCTATTGGTTAGTTCCCATTACGCTGTGTGCCCTAATAGAATGGTAGCCTCTCTTTGCTAGCATTTGTTGGAATTGCTCTTCGTGGTCGCGTCTTCAGTAAAGGGCTCGGCACACCGATTGAAAGATTATTGTCTGAGCACCAACATTCCAGTACTGGGGGAGGAGGGTGCGGACAGCGATCATACCATTATCCTGCTGCTCCCGCAGTACCTACTCCCAGTAACAAGTATGAGAAAGATTCACTAATTAGTAGGAGCGCCAGTCTCGTGCACAGAGCTAGCCTTAAGGAACGACGGCGAAGAAGTAGATATTACAGCCCGATTGGCAGCAAGACATCGATAAACCTCCAGTACTGTTGCGACCATAAGTTTCAAGAGACTAGAGGTAATAGCGATAATAGTGCTCGACAAAGCACTCTTGTCAACAAGGAACGAGGAAGCATATAAAGATTTTCGTTTATTTTTAGTCACATTCAATGCTAGCTGGTTGCTGCCTGTCCGCTGCTTCTTATAGATCTGTGCCGCTAGGAACTACTTCTGCATGGTTAGTGAGGAGTTAGTCCTCCAATATGAACAAGAAGAAGCGAGGAGAGCAATCCAATCAATGATAAAAGTTGTTGATTATTGTGGATGATTATAAAGGATTATGATGATGATGGATACCGACCTGAGTGTAAAGTGAGGACTACCTTGACACAAAGAAACAGTGTATGTCAAATATCGTGTCAATATCGCTCTGTTTGGTTTCATAGGCTGGTCAGAGCACTTGAAGAGTGTGTAGTCTATATTGACGGCCAGTCAAGGACTTGTCAAAAAACAAAGATTATTCCCAGCTTTTTCTTCTTTGGCTGGAGAGTGTGTGATTTATTAGCGTATGAAGAACGGAGGGTTCCTGGGTTTCTGGTCTGTGATGTGCCTTTGTCCCGCGTTTTCAGCGGGTTGTGTTGAGACTTCACCGATGGCACAGTGGACAGTTGATAGATCGAGCGTCAGTGACAAGGGTTTGGAGCTGGCAGACCTTGAGGCGCGTGTAAGATCCGATAAGGGAGTCCATCGGCATTCCTTAACTGGCAGTCCTCTTTCCTTGAAAATTGGAAGAAGTGGTTGTCTTTATCTTTCTTTCCGAGTTATTGCAGGATGAGCGAGAAGAAGCCAAAGAATAGAGGTCGGCACCAAATGCTCTTAGTGATCTGTACGAGGTGGGCGCCTTAATTCTCGGTGGTCTATGCAGGAAAATTCAACAAGGGCCGCCATGGCGGTTCAAGGTCGTTTGTTCAGTCAGAGGAGGAGATGCGTCAGCGAGCACAGATTGAAAAGGAACGAGCCATCAGAAGAAAGGCTAGACGAGGCGACAGTGACGAGGAAGATGGCGACTTTGAGGAGGGTGAGAGTGGCGGTAAGTCCAGTCATGCCCTGCAGGAGTAGAATAATTGGGCACTCACCAGGGCACTTTAGACGATGAGGTGGAGTTCAAGGATGATGACGCAGGTGAGGATCAGCAGCTGGCTGACCGAGCTAGAGTAGCTATTGGCCTTGGAGGAGAAGTTATCCATGTACCCGGAGCTCAAGATCTACCTCCAAAGGTTGTTAGCTTTCTGTGTCAGTCCTCCTCGCATGATCTAAAAGATGAATCTAGCCAAAGAAGGCATCTGGTGTGGCGGGATTGATCCAAGTTGAAAACCCCAATATGGCAAAGCCTCAAGATAAGGTGATCAAAGCAAAGGACATGAAGGACAACTTTGAGCAAAAGCTATCCCGGCGAGAAAGGTTAGATTTAGGAGCCACTTATGCCTGCTTCCAACTCTAAAAGGGATCTCGTCATGCTAACCTATGTTCCTTTAAAAGGGAAGCCATTGAAAAGGCTCAGGCGGAAGCAGAATATAGGCGTAGACATCTGGCGGGCCAAACGGTAACCTTCAGTCTCACCTTCTTCGTTATGGATAACGCTGGCAGTGAATTCATTGCCTTACTCATCAGGAAGAGGCAAAGCGAGATTTAGCACGTTTAGCTGAAGTCAAGAGGAGACGAGAAGAAGCAGCCAAACGGAAGCAAGAAGAGGAAGAAGGTATGACGGCATTTCGATGTCTTGAAGGCTATAGGTAGCGCTTAACCTTTTCATCACTATTTGCTCTTTATATCCCTGGACAGCCGAGAAGCAGAGGAAGGCTATGGCAGGACAGAAGGCCGATGACGACTCTGACGGTAACTATAGAGCTTTAGCGATGAGAAGAACTTGTGTGAGATTACATTCGGGCTCACTTCTTGTCTCTTTAGATGAACTGGACTCCATTAAAGTCAAGAAGATGAACCCCACAGAATTGAAAAACGCGTTGAAGAAGAAGGATTTGTCCACTCAGGGCAACAAGAAAGAGTTAATGCAAAGATTGTTGGACTCGCTCAAGTAGAAGTATTTCCAGCGTCTCAGAGTCTTTTCTACGTATTATTAGGAGGTTACAATGCAAGAATAAATATCTAGTTCGGCACTAAGCAGACTGGGCGGCAGCGGGGAAGCGGTGGGCCCGCCTTTCAAAGGGTTTGGGTTGGCGAAGGTTATGAGACATAGAATCAATCCCTGGCTTGTTGCTAGAGGGAGAGGCATGCATGGGCTCCGAGGGTGGAGAGTACAGTTCAACTTCCGGGCTGAGAGGGATTAGCTTGTACAGCTCCTCAGTATCGAAATCCTCTTGGCAAAGGGACGGCCCGCTTATTAGTGAGGTGGTCTCACTTTTTAGAGACCCGGAGGTGAGAATGGATGTGCTCAGCGGATCATCAATATAGAGGTGCTGCAGAGTTACTAGTGCGCGGGAGAGCTCTGTAGCAGGCGTCACTTTTGGCGTGTAAAGAGTAACATTCCCAACCCCTGCTCTGACCTCCGAGGTCACCATTGTCCGAGGAGAAAGTATTTGCTCCTCACTTCGCCCAAGAGGAACAGGGCTCTTCTCTCCACTCCAAAGGTGAATCAGGCTAGGTTTCCTCTTGTTACCTATAGAAGGCCTTCTAGCAGGAGGGGCTTGACTGTCACTGACTCTCCCTGGTTCCTTCTCTGCATAATCCTGGTCCCCACCAGATAATATACATCGTAAGCACATCTTGTGCTTGCTGAGACCTAGGGCAGGTATTGCGACCATTCTGGATGCAGTACAATGGCCGCAGGTCACCTAGGGGAAAGGGACTGATAAGTTTCTCCAGCAAGATCTTGGGAGTTAATGCATATATCATCGAAGCAATACCTCGCCACAAAAACGGCAGCGATGACGGAGTCTCAGAGGTCCAAAATTCCGCAGACATATGGCACAACTCGGGCGCTTGCTATTTTGCGTTGAGAGCAATCTTCAGAAATGAGTTATCGAAAGTAACATGCACGTTTAGCTGTCTTACCGTAAGGGAGGCCAAAGGAGGTCAGGCACGTAACTTTGCGCTGACTTTTGCAGGTGCTTCTCCAAAACGATACGAAGCTTCTTGAGTATGCTCAGACTCCAATCTGAGCCGTAGTTGTTCCCTATCCAGCCGGTCCAGCCCGCTCGAAGGTCGACTTTGCTTATAAAAACAACGTCTAAGACACCTTCAGCTGGAGACTGGTAGAAAAGGAAGCCAAAGGTGTCAAAGTATCCTCGCACTAATTTCTCACTGGACCCAGGTCCACGGACGTTGTCGCAATCAATGCTCTGCATGATATAATATCCAACTTGCCGGCCGCTTTTTGCTATCTTGACACCTGAAGCCTAAGTTAAGTATATGGCAAACTTGGGGGTTAGTAGTTGTCATCGAATCTTGCGACAATACGGCTTACCTCCAGAAGAATAAAGTCTCTATCCTTACTAACCGTGCTATCGAGCCCAAGGACACTATTTATGGGAAGTTTAGGTCGAAGACGGAGCCATTTGAAGGCGATATGTCTTTCGGGGAAGCCTGCGGCCTTCTTGTCAAAGACGCTACTCAGGTGCTTGCAGTCCACAAAGCCGTCGAAGAGTTTTCTACAGATCTGCCTATATGCCTCGGTGTCTCTTGTCACAAGGAAACTCAAGACATCGGACACGCTCGATCTTATCTTGGCTACTGCTTTGGTGAAGCCCTTGACCAACGGGCCCTTATCGGAAGTCTGGTTTAGAGACACCCGGCGATACCTAGCCGTTGGCGCTGTCCTTGAAGACCTTTGCGCAAGAAGCTCTTGAGGGTCTAGAGCCCCTTTACTGATGGTGACCCCGTCAACAGCCTCGGTTGGTTTCCATTTCATTGGACCGCTCTCCCTAGAAGCACGCAAGACCGCATGAAACATCTTCTCAACATATTCCTCATAGAAGATGGCTTCCTCAGGCCCAAGCTGGACAGCATGCAACGTGTCTTCTGAGAAGAGCTCCATCGGTCGAGCGCTATGCGATAACAGCAAAAGCCACGAATTTGTTATGAACTCGACAAAGAAACTCTCCTTACTCAAACTCCAAATGCCCCCCTCAAGCAAGCACCTCTGACAACCCAGGTAAGCTATATAGGACAGAGGAGTAACGATGATGGATGCGCGACACGACGCGAACGATGTTCAACACGAGCCCTCACACAGCAAGGCAGCAATAGGCTAACCAATTCTGCGTGTCTTCAGCCGATGGTCAGGCCGCAAGAGGCCAAGAAAGGCTCGATAAGAAGGTTCAAGAGCCATGCCGCGACAGGCATCGGCGATCTGAGGCTTCGGGTGCTTGTACTGTATGATCCTCGAAGGAGAGGGAGTGAGGCAGGGAAAAAAGGAAACGCGGATCGAAGAAGTGTACCTACACTTCTCCTTCTGATCCCCACCCACCTCTGCCCTTTCTCATCTCAGCCGTCGTGATCATTCCTTATCATAAGAGCTTTAGAGGAACGATTATAGAATATAGTGATAGGGTTATTCCTGACCTTCACTCCTCAAAGGTCACCGCCAGTCTGTACATACACATCCTGCGCTCATCCATTCTTTTGTGGCTTGTCAATCATCCGCAGCAGCGCGGCTTTTGCCTGCCTTTTTGTTGTGCTGCCTCCCCGCCCTGCCTGGCCGCCCTGCCTGGCCGCCCTGCTGCCTGCCTGTCACCTCCTTCAACCAGGACAAAAGCCTGGCCACCTCTGTCATAATGATGAGCGACCAACCAGCCGACCTGACCAACCGACCGAACTCAGCTCACTGTTCCTGGGGAGCTATCTTCTCATCATGATGGCGGTAGCAGCAGCAGCAAGAAGAAGGAGCGAAAGATGGAGCGAGGATGCACCCAGTCCCTATCTCTCCTTCTTGGCATGGCGAAAAAGGATGGCACTGCACTGTGTTTTCGAGCTGCGGTTAAGTGATGATACAGCAGCAGTAGTAGTGTCAGCAAAAGGGCCAAACTGCATTGTTGCTCCAAGAATAGCGTATGTTCCAGTAGCTGAGAGCCCCTCCCAGTTCAACAGCAGGATGACAAGCGCCACGATTGTCGAGCAGTTGTAGCTCTGCCGCTGGAAGGCATTGTACACGTAGGTTCAATACAGGACAGACCACCTTGTTCCCCTACTCTTATCTGTTCGATTCTTGATTATGACCATACTGGCGCGATAGAATAATGAGTACTTCTTGTAGGTTAGCGGCAAAAAACTCTAGGCTCATTGAACCCCAACCTCCCCGCCGCGAGCCGTCAATAATTTTGCGACGTAGTGCGAAGCCCATGAAGCTTATGGCTGCTAGCTAGGCCGATGATTATCCTTGAGACTCGATAAGCATCTGGCCTGACCACCTTATAGTGGACACCACCAGTAGTCTTGAGCAGCTCACACAAACGACAAATAGGCTACTATGTGATGGACAGAAACTACCTTCTTTACCTGATTGCACTGCTCCTTCTTAGAACGGCCCTCTAAGTCTAGACTTAGCCTTGAGCAGGGCTGCTTGACCTCGCCCCTCCTCGGAGGAGTAGTACATCATGATAACGACACAAACTTTTATCCGTCCCTCATCCTCCTTCTCCACAAGACCTTTGGTTGCCCTCATCTCTCCTCTAATAAGTTCCATCATTGTCATCGTCCACAAATTCTCATTCAGCCCGCTCCCGTTGGCTTCTCTTCCATTTACTACAATAATCGCGGGAGGAGAGGTGCTGCTTTAATCACTCAATCAGAGAAGAGTCCTCGTCTGAACTACTACTTACTCAGGATGGCAGCTAGCATCTCGATAGGTAGACGAAGAAGCTCTTCTTTATAAACTCGTAAGACCAAAGTTGCTACCTTTTACAAGAGTCGCAGTAGGCGCTTCATCATCAGTAACAGCAGCTGAGATTGGTAGAGGTGCGAAATAAGAAGATGGAAGTAGTAGTCGTCTATCCTGCTGCTGCTGACCTGCCGCAAGAGAAGAAGATCATTGCCACTCTCTGCCCCTCCTCTGCTGACGGGATCATCACTCTCCTCCTTCCGTCCCTCACCCCATGCGGCCTGCCCCTCTATTATCTCCTCGTCGTGCTGCTGCAGGCTGCAGGTGAAGCTTCTTGTTCGTCGTTGTAGTAGTCGTTGTACTTGTGTAGCTTCAGGATCTGGAAGTACTTACTACTATTCTGTTTTGACCTCCAGCCTCCAGCTCGCAGAATCCGTTACAGGCTTGTCCCGTCTTTCAAGGTTGATGCAGCATTTGTTCTTCAGCCTCCTGCTCGCTGCTCCTACAAGTACCCTCACAGCGGGCGTCGAGAGGACTGAGCTGCCACAGACGCAGGAGGAGACTCTACCTACGTCAGGTCAAGACTCGAGATCCAACCCCTCTTGACCTCCATGTGCCTCCGAAGCGTCAAGATGCAGCGAAGTCCACCTTCCACCCGGCCTGGACACTCTTCTCACTCTTCCTTTATAAAATGGGTGTACGGGGTTGCCATGGATTAATCCGGAGTGGGAACAACATAAACCATTCAAGCGTGGCCCCTTACAAGGGCTGTGTGGACTGGTGTGGTGGTTTATCTGGAACAGAACTGCATATCGCACTTGAGGAAGAATAATGGCCATGGCAACCCCTCAGCACATAATGATATGGGAGAGGATAGCCGCGGAGGGTTGGACGCCACCCACGAGGACCGGTGAGGAAACCCAAGTCACACCTTTCCTCTTCTATGGCATCCATGGCGTCAAGAGGAGTAACCATATAGTACTCTTACTGTAGGTCACTCTGCGGCCGTGATCAACAATAAGCTTTACATATTCGGTGGCCTGCAAAGCGGCGTTCCTGTGAACACCCTTCTTTGCTATGATCTCAGTGAGTTACCCGAAGAGTTGGGGCGAGCATCACGGGGCACTCGCTAATCCTTGCATGCGACGTCTGTTGCAGGTTCCAGACAATGGACCTCGATAGATCCATCGGGCAGTATCCCCTCCCCTCGGGCGCGTGCGTAGAGAACCTTTCCTTTGCAACTACCTATTATGATTGGTGCTTACCCTCAGATCATGACACTTCTGTAGACCATGCCTCCTGGGTACAGGGAAGCAAAATCTTTATACACTCTGGGGAAGGCTCTCCAATTCACGATGGCAAAGATGCAAACCTTGACGAAGGGCAGCGGCTACAAGAGGCCATGGCGGAGGCTTTGATGCTCTTGAACGACGGTGTGCGGCCCCGTCGCCTTTGTTTCGACGAATTGCATTGCTACGACACAGGTTGAAACACTCGCCTTCAGCATGAAATATGACTTCCCATTGACTCTATCTTCACATCAATAACCTTTACAGAGTCAAATTGTTGGTCTAGCGTACAGACACGACTAGCACCTTTCCCTCGGAAAGGCCATTCCATAGTCTCAGGTCTCGACGGCAATGGAAAGCCGGTTGCCATTCTCTTTGGTGGGGCTCCACCTGACCCTAAGCCGTTGTCAAATGAAGTCTTCATGCTCAAGAATGGTAACGCTTATGCCAAGCACCAGATAGTTCTTTCCGAGCCGTAGTTAAGTCGCCGAACTGTTTTCGTCTGACTAGATGAAAAGCTTATATCCGGGAAGGCTACCTGGACCAAATGTGCAGCCAAAGGACTGGAGCCCTCTCCTCGCTTCTATCACAGCTGTGCAGTGATCGAAAAAGAAGAAGGAGGGCAGGGCTGCCTTATCCACATCTTCGGTGGCATCAGCCGTGAAGGCAGCCTGCTCGGCGACAGCTTTATCTTCGACACTGGTTGGAACAGCAGATTTACTAGCCTTCGAATTCAAATATTTTTGCTTACCCCTGATTTCACTTGCAGGTACCTTGACATGGGAGGCGATTAGGGCGTCGGGAACTCCGCCATCGGCGAGATCTGGCCACCAAGCGGTGACCATAACAGCATTGAGCGGACATCCTTCCGTTCTTATTTATGGAGGTCTGTGTCAAACGGAGGGAACTATTAGCTTTCCTACAACCATTCATGTCTTTGAGACTGGTAAGCTACAGAAGCACCATTTTTCTCGAGGACAGCTGGTTTTGTCGTTCTCAGATTTCAATCCCAGAGACAGCTTCATGGTCCTCCTTGGATGTGGGGCATCTGTATCCTCCTCCTAGGTCAGTTGTTGAATATGTTACCAGACTATAGTTCAGCTTCCCTTATTACGGTGACGTATCAGATATGGCCACTCAGCGATACTGGTTCCCGAACTTCAGAAGTTCTTGCGTGACCCTGGAGGACCCTTTGTAGAAGGGAGGGCCCCCGGTACTGAGCCTCGGCCTCCACTGGCGAACGCTGGCGGCAATCCTAATGCAGGGTTGCTTGTGTTTGGCGGAATGAACTATGGCTACTGCAGCAGGTTGTCCCCCTAACTGTCTACCTCTTCTCGTTTTATGGCAACTAACTGTCACACGATAGTGACATTTGGTGCTTAGACACTCGATGGAGAAACAAGGCCTTAGGGGTTCTAAAAGAACCGCCTAGGATCTTCATCCATCAGGAGTCGTTGACCGATACGAGAGAAGGGGGAAGTGACTCATTATCTTGGGGCACGCCTACGATCTGTTAAGGGAAGAGAAGTCTAGGGTAAAACCGCTCAGAAGTAAACCTCACTGAAAAGTGCGATGAGTTCTGACTCAAACCGTCTAGCTGGAACACAAGGTGAGGCAAGAGCAGGCCAAACTCACGGAGGCTGAGGCGGCAGTAAGGACATCCCAAGAAGAATCAGAGGTGAGAGGCAAGTAGGATACTACCTCCAGCTAAGAAGAACTAATCTCTCATTTCTGTCAGCAATGGAGGCACAAGGTTACTGTTTTAGAGAAGCAGCTGGAAGAAGAAAGTTCAAAGGTGAGGCGATCCCAGCAATGGGATGAAGTTCGTTGTTTAATCGCTTCTCTAGCTTCGTAAAGCATTAGAGAATGAATGTATGAAGAGCATTCGCCTTGAGGAAGAACGTGATGAAGCACTGAGATTATTGGCCATGTCAAACTTTGCAGCGGTAAGACTGGCCCGTTGTCCATCGCAATCTAGGTCCTAAAGGGCCTAACTCCACAAACAGAGACTTCGCCTTGACGCGGAACTACTTTATCGAGAGGAAACGACCAAACATGCGGCAGGTCAAATCCGTTGTAAATGCGATATAAGCGATGAGCCCAGGGGTCCTGTTCAAAAGACAAGCTCTCCCAGTGAGGCGCTGCCACCAAGAGAACAACTTCGCGAAGCACTGCACCTAACCGATAAGAACCCGAGAGAAAATGAAGACGAAAGTGACCACGCCGTTTCCCAAGATCTACAATTAAGTCCAGCTGACGCAGCCGCTGCCACCGCTTCATCGCCATCAAGACAACCCGTGCTGGAAGACTCTATGCCGCCTCTACATGTACTTCCACGACGTCATCAAGGCGAACATAATCGCGTTTGACATAGGACGGCAGCACGTTAGGCTTCATTTATAAGCAAAATTTATAAGGATGAGGTTTTATTGTCCGGACACGATCAGCGCAGCGTCACATGCTTCAGGATGACCATTGTTATGCACACAGACGCACACTAGCCCTCTAGGAATCATGCCTTTGTTTTCCGTTGGCAGAGAGGTGTGTTAAGGGTTCACAAGGATTGACTGACTGGGAAATGGGAGCAGAAGGGCGATGCACTCGGGTTGACGGGGCCAAGCTGCAGGTCCATCCGTCTTCTTGAGTTTGAGGCAGGCCAGCAGGTCAGCAAAGAGTGGAGGTGTTGCTTCTCACTTCCGTCTGTCTCAAGCTCCATATTTCGGATAGTGCCCGTAAACTGATGCCCGATCTAGGTTTTTATAGATCTAGTCCGGAATAAATGCTTGGGCGTTACAGTACAGCATGGTATGTTTATGATGGGAAGAGTTATAAGAGGAAGAGGGAAGAGTGACCCCACTCTCATGATACTTCCAGGGCAAGGGGACAGCGGAGGAAGTGGACCTGAGGCAGCGGTGGCGCTGACTGCAGGTTGAGAGCATGTCCCAAGGCGCTATGTGGTGCAGCAGCAGCGGTCCCGTCATGTTCACCTTCTAATAGTATATAAAGCTTCATGAAAGGATGAGCTCTGACCATTGCTCGCGAAAGCCCAATCACCGCACTTCTCTAGGAGCGGATGCAGCGCTGGTGGTCTAGCTAGCTAGGGCTCGTGCGCACGGTGCGGTAGGACATGTTGAGACTATACAGTCCTTGTAGCACCAGGGCTTTGTAGGTCTAAAAGGAACAGGTGCTACGGGCATGGCCGCTCAAAGGAACGTTTGGAATAGAGGTATTAACACTTAGGTGAACACGAGGCCAAGGAGTGCGATCCTTGCCATTACATCTGGGCTACTTTAGGGTCTATACTCTCGTTCCATGTAAGGACAAAGCAGTAACCCCCTGAATGTAAGCGATTATGGCGATCAGATAGTCAGATCATCGCCATAAGAGGTTCCCTCGTGGTAGGGCTGCGCGATGGCGCTTCAGCGCAAAGAGGTGGAAAGGATCTCCAAGATCATGTAAGACTCGTTCAGCTAAGGCAAAATCCCATGCTTTTTTTATCCGTGCCCTAGTCTAACTAGCATCATTAGCCAAATCTCAGACCGGAGGATGCAGACCTCGGTCATGAGAGGTCTAAAGCTATCAGGTACCTGAGACAATGGCCTGCAGACTGAAGTTACCCACTTACCCACTTGGTTCTGATACATCGTCGGCTCGTCGCAGATATAAATCCACGGATAGAGGCCCTTGGCCACGATGTGGCCAGCCTCGGACAATATCTGACTTCACTTAGTGAATCAACGGAGCCACAGCTTACAGAGGTACTCTCCTACGTCGTGAAGGAGCACAAGATTAAGTATCAGGTAAGTCTAGGCATCAGCCAAGGTGATGTCGCTTTGGAAGCTACAAGTAAATCTGATACCGAAATTGATAGGAGGAAGATAAGGACAAGTGGCTACTGACATTCATATCCTCTCTGGTTCTGATGCTGAAGGAGGGGCTGGAGGTTAAGGTAAGAGCTCTCTGTGGAGTGTACCTACCCCCACCTGAGAGTAAACACTACGATGGCCAACGGTTATATGTCGCAGGATGATGTCGTCAGAAAGGAGGTTGTGCAGCATGTACATGGCTGGTTTGCACATAAAGTGATGCGGTTTGAGGTAACTGACTCTATTTCTTACCAAGCCCTTCTATGGAGTCCACACTTATAAGAACCGAACAGGCCATGTTTGGCGGCGACAGGGCATGGCGCCTCAGTCTCGGGGGAAAGCCAGAGAGTAGCAATAATGACCCCTTGATACCGTTAGGAAGAGTCAGCTCTAGGTGAAAACTACTGGACAACTTAGAGCTCTTTAGGACGTCTACTCACTCTTGGCTCCCGTTCAGTACGCCTCAAGTGGTTCACGGAGATCAGAAAGCACCACTTACAACCAGTCTAGGAGCGTCGTTCAAGGTTCTCAACCGCTCCTTCGCCGAGAGGGCAGCGACTTACCAACAGCGCAGCCTGCGAACGTCTAAACTTAGACGAGAGCTGAACGCTCTTAGAAGCCCAGAGGATGATCACGAAGGACCAAATGGGGAAACTGATGGGACAAGCTATGAGAAAGCTTCATCAACACAGCCCATGGGCTCTAGATTCGCATCTAGCCCCAAGGCTACTGATGAATCTTCTTCTGGCCAAGGGAGCTTAACGTATCCAGTCGCCACAGAAAGAGTCAAGGTAAGTCTACTTCTGCGCTACCGGTTAAACACGCCGCCGAGACGGATTTCATGCCTCACATCATGTTCACCGCAGACCGGACAGCTTATACATACAGATGTTACCGCTGCGGAGGTAGGCGTGACGAGGAGCCTATTACTTTCGGCATTCTCACTTCTTTCACTTTTGTAGGCTAATCTTCATAAAGTTTGGTTTGACCACCGGATAGAAGACCTAGCGGAGAGTCAGAATAAAGGTAGGTAATTACTTATGCGCTGCATGAAAGAACACTTCGTAAGCGTAGCTGCACAGAGGATGTTCACCGAGCCCTGGGTCGTTGGTCTACTGCAAGGAGCAGACTAGACGCCGAAATAGCGAGGCGACAGGTAGATCCTGAAGCCCTCAAATAGACTTTGCCCTTGTACTGAAACCCTTACTTGTCTTTTCCTTCCAAACCTATTCAGGAAGCTACACATGTAACAATGAAGGTCATGAGCCCACGGGCGGCAGAGAGCTATCGCAGTAGTGTAACCCCGTCCTCGCCATCAAAGAGCCCAAAGTCTAGAAGCGTTGTGCATCCGGGAGAGACTCTTGTGCAGTTCGAGGCACAAGAAATTTCAAGTAAGAGTTCGTACCACTGCTTCTTCGGGCAAAGGAGCGCTAATTTCCTTTCCCTTTTTGCCAGGAGCTACTTATTGCGACCCTGCTGAGAGCTCACTCGTCGACTTAGAGAGCAAACGACACCCTACGGTGGCAAATGTCGAAGCTCTTGAGAAGGCCGTCAAGGAAAAAAATGCGGTGGTGGTAGATATGGATGCTGCAGTCAAGCCCACCAAAGCTCCTTCCAAACAGTCCTCCACCACTGCTGCCACAAAAGAAGCGAAATCAGAGCCCCCTCCTTTTGTCTCGTCCTATGTAAGACCGTGCAACGACGTGGCTGTTTGTTGTTCTCCATGTACCTTAAACAGTGTCTCTGACTCATCCACAGGTAAACTCAACGGGGAAACTTATGGTACGAAGCAAGGTCGCAGAGCTGACGAGGGAGACGGACGAAGAGATTAGTCGGATAGCGTCATCGTTTGACAAGTATGGGCTTTCCGTTAACAAGGACTTATTAGATAGGTAAGAGAGGGTTTGCTCACTGCTATCAATGCAAAGATGTGAGGAAGGCTTAACCTGGAACTCCTCGCAAGGGCATTATCTATACCTGAAAGCAGGCCAAAGGTAGAGAGCGTTCGAAACTTGCCCTTACCAGACCATAGGCTGCGGCAGAACCCTGCCCCTCCAGCTCAAAAGAAGGTAAGACAGCTCCCACCGGCGGTGTTCGTGATGCTTGGCAGCTAAGCTAATACTACTTGCGGCAGGGCAAAAAGAAATCTTCAAAGAAAGGGGGGAAGAAGAAGAAGAGTGCCAAGAAGTGAGGCATTCTAGAAGTTGTGAGTCAGCATTCTCACAACAACCCAGACGGAGTGGCACAGGCAGCCCGCGGTTGGCTGTTATAACATGAATATAAACCTGTTGCCATGCACCACTCTGTAACCATCTGGCGCACCATAGAAGCAACGAGATGCCACTACGGCTGTAGTTGCCTTGCGTGGTTCAGCGTCATTTTCAGTCCGAGTCAGTATTCAGTCAAGATTAGCTCGTTCGCAGCTGTACTAGGCACCTCTCAGTGGCGAAGAGGAGGTGGACGAGGGACACGCCCTAGACGGTATTGCCATCTCTACTGGGTGCCAAGGAAAAGAGAAGGGAGGAGTAGGTGATAAGACAAGCTGTACGCAACCCTTCTGCCTGGAACGAAGACTATGAATCTACTTAAGAAAGAGGTCATATCTGTGGCCGCATTGAAGCTCTCTCATTGCTGCGATGGCCCACCCTACAGACCCAAGCTGGCCTAAGTAGACCTGGAGCGGACAGTCCGTTTATAAGGATTGAAATCTTTGTGCACTAAACTGACCCAGCTGTAGGGATGAGCTGATGGTCTTCTTTACCTTCATTCTTAGCCGACTGTACACCCGAACAGACAGAGTTCACTTGGCTAGAAATGAGGGCCCGTAACGATGTCATGGCTTGATCATCTAGGTCCGCAATGCGGAATAGGGTATAAGGTACGTACCACTGCTCGTCGTAGCTTTCTAGGAGGTTTTTCCATCAGAGTTCTCAACCTCACATCAGCAGTTGGAGTCGCTAAAAGCTGTCGGTAAGGCAGTTGTGCATGTCAAAGGGTGGGAAGTAAGAAGTAACGTAAAGCACGACAAAAGAGTGATGGAGTCGTACTAGCCGGTAACTACCTTCCCCTTCTACGAGTACGAGTTGTACGAACTACATCTGTCACTCGGACGAGAGAGACCCTCAGCTTGAAGATCTGCCTCAAGCGATGCAGAATGCCTGCTCGTCTCATTTATTAGCCAGGCTGTAAGAGTACCTGGCCTGTCTGTTCATTCCCATCCTTGACCTTCTTCCAGAGCTAGCCTACCGGGTCAATAAGCCTCTAGTGCAGTTCTTCTTGGGCAAGAAGGGGTTGGCAACAGAGTACCGCAGCCTCATTCTTATCTGATCTGCTTCTTCAGAGTGCCACTTCCGCAATGAGTATTTAAGAGAAATTACCTCATCAGGGTGATGAAGAAAGGCCTCCCATTGAGCTCTTCTGTTTCTTCAGCTGGATTGCTGTCTAGCACACGTATGCGGCCTGACAAGTAGAGTTACAATATGGGAGCGGAGAGACAACAAGGCAATAATACTGCTGAGGAGGAGATGGAGGAAATTGACGGCGATACTGGACCACCTTCCGCTGAGGATCTTGTCATGGTATGCTAGTCTGGTCGTACACTGTTCCTGACTCAATGCTGATTCCTGGGAGCAGGAGCAGGAGCTACGGTCGTTCTTAGTAGGTTCTTTCAAGCCTGGCGTAGTCCGGCTATGTGCCCTGCTGATTGACGCTTTCGGGATACTGGCACCCCACTCGACCTCAAGACATTTTGTGTTTCCTGTAAGTCCTGGAGGGAAGAAGCTCATGATGCCGCCAGCCAATCCATCACCACCTCAGGCCCAACCGCTGGCAGCACAGCAGGGCATGGCTTCACAACAAGCTACCTTGTCCAAGGATATACCTCCTCCAGGTCTACCTACACCGCCGCCCGCGCCCACCGCCCCTTTAAGCACCCGCACCGCGTCGTCCTCATCGATGAAGTTTGTTCGAGTATTTGAGCAGCTTAGAAGTGGCTCTCCTGCAAGGTACCACCCAGAAACTTCTAGCGGCGCAATCTCTCCTGCTATGCGGTCAGCTCAGCTTGCTCAAGGGATCCATCGACTGGATAGCCAGAAGTTGAGAGGATCTCTGCAAGTTGAGGTGGGTGCAAGCGAATGTGGACATAACAAACCATTACCTTTCATTCACTCCGTTCATTCTGTGGCAGTGTGGCAAGGTAGTCGGTGGCGAGCTTGAGGTTAGGCTTCAGAAAGCTCGTAATCCTCTCTTCAGGACTACGTAAGGAAGACAAACGCAATTATCCATTTTCCTTGGGACATGGTTCTTTGAGAGCCATCCTTGACCCTCTTGAATACTCCCTTCCATGCACTGCTGGCAGACACATTGCTAACGTAGCCCCTTTCCCGCACTCCTCTAGGATAACGAAGCCCATTGTCCTGGACCAGCTGCTATATGCTTTACGAGCTGTCCAGAGCGCGTTGTTAGAGCTTCATCCTTGGAAAACTCTTCTTTCTGAGGGCTCCACTACTGCGTGGAAACACACTGATCTTCCTAACTCTCCAGAGGATCCCACTATAGAGGATCAGCTTCTACAACTAGCTGCAGACTTGCAAAAGGCTGACTTGGTACATGCTCTAGAAGTGAGTGTGATATTTTCCAAACATGTAAACTCTTCTTGCACTCTTCCACCAGACGCTGGCTGCCGTTATTAAGCAAGTTAGAGAAGCCATTCGTGCTTTAGAGGTTCCCAACTCTGGGACACTATTCCCAAGCTCGATTTGCTTTCAGCTGGAGACCAATCCTCCTCTTCCGAGCGATACAGTGCTAGATTTTTCAGTGCAGCGCGGTCATCTGGTAAAAGCTGATGTACGGGAAATTCCTCCACAAGTTGGTAACGACAACAACTCTCTTTCTAATCTTTATCAGGCTGTGAATGCTTATGCGATCTCAGAAACTAATTTGAAAGGAGCGGTAAAGCAGCAGTCTGATCTTACGACAGGCAAGCTTGTCGGAACTTCAGTGTAAGTTGCAGGTCGCATGGTACTAGACTGCTATTGCGCCGTGCCTAACCTCGAGCTTCTGTGCGAAGACTATATAGGGATGCCATTGTGGATGTTTTGGAGCACGGGAGAGCTACTTCCAGCATCCCGGAGGTCGACATTGCACTCAACAGCCTCACCTCTGTCATGCAGGAGATTGGAGAGCTAAAAGCCTCCAGCTCTCCTTTATTGAAGACAATAAAGTAGAGCTGGATAGGTAGACGGAGCCCAGTCACTGGCTAGCGCTCTCCTCTGCGCAGATAGCTCAAACGAACCCAAAGCAATGCCTCTTTTTATTCATTGGTGGTAAACAAGAATCCTGCGTCTATGTTTTTTTATTCTCAGCGCTGACACGTCGGGGTATATAGTACAATCCTGCATTGATCATAGGCATCCGGAGGTGTCCGAGTAATACATAGTTCTCCTCCACCTGCATGTGACGCATTGACAGACTGATAAGAACTTGTGGGAGTGAAAGGCCACCTCTATCAGTGGCATTTTTCCAGGAGTTCTTCAAGTGTATCGGAATAGTTGGGCGTACGGACCAACGGCCAACTCTGCCAGATGATCATGCCAACCTCAGTTCGGGCGCCGGCGCACCTCTGGGTTCGTCCTCCTCGAAGGTACGTCTCTAGAGTGGACCAACGGGGTGTATCGTACCTGGCCTAAAAACCAACCTTCCGACTTGTGCCATACGATTTGTTCTTTACCAAAGACAATTAGTTGGCGGCATACCAGGCTTGAATAGAAGTAGGGCGTACTTAATAACCCCATCCTACCTACTTTGCTGCACCAGCCTCATGTGCCTTGGCTGTGTGCCAAGAAGACTATTGCCATGTGGATCACGAACCGAAGATCGGACCTTCTGACCAGCTTCGAGCTCTAAGAACGAGGAACTAGCTTCTCGAGGATGAGAAATGAGGAGGATTGCGCACTGACCGTGATGACAGCCCAATAAGAAGCCATCATGTAGCCTCTAACGGCTATCTCCGCCTCCTTTTGAGACTCGACAAGTCCTGTATCGTGTAACGCACCAATTGCTCGCCATCAGGAAGATTCGGAATGGCCTTACAGAAGACCTTTACTATTCTAAATAGATAAGGGCGAAGCAGCGAAGGAAGCGTCCAAAACAGCCAAGGAAAGTTGGCGCGAGGCGGCACTGCACAGTCCACACAGCGGCAAGGAACAGCATCAAGCTCATCAGCTCAATCAGCTTCGCGGTGGGCAGCTGCCCAGACGTCGATCATAGTTCTGAGAGAAGGAAACATCGCCCACACTTGCCACTTATTTGCCGCACTATCTAAAGCACCAAGATCGATGCCAACAGAACCTAGCTTGGCAGTTCCTTGAGTTCTCTCTTTCTTTTTGTCCAGTTAGCGACGTGTGTTCGCTCTACTGTTGGGACCAATGGCTTCGTCCATTCCCATTGACCGAAGGCGAAAGCGGCGTTTAGAGTATGCTGGTCGCAAGCTGATTGTCGTCGTTGGGTTAGCTTTCGGTTCATTTGGCAGAGATTCTTATGGGGAACACACAGTGCCTCCCCTGCGGTGGGACACGCTTCCACCAAAGTCTAAAACGGTCATTCCGAACTCTATAAACCGAATCGTTCTCAAGAGTGACTGGAACGCTGCGACAAGTTGTTATGGAAGGTTCTACCTAAACGGGAGGGAGTTATGGTTGAGTGTAGACACAGTCTCCCCTGATACCTGGGCAAAAAGTACTTCCTCAGAAGTGTTCACTATTCCCGCTAAGGACTGCTGCAAAGGAAAGTGCTGTACCCGGCAGGCCCCTTGTAGGCAGTGGCGGTCGTACAAGCAGATTCTCTCAAAGTACTTTTACCTTCCAGACTCTGGCTACGACGTTGAGTTGGCAGAAGGCGGAGCTTGCTCCTACATAATAGATAATTTAGATGGGATTGTTCAAGTCTCTGCTGCCCAAACCGAGATGAGTCTGGTGAACCCCACGCAACCACTTCTCGACGAAGAACCGTCCGATACCAGCTTGGGAGTAGACATGCAGATCGGCAGCTACGTCTCTGGCAACTCCCTGTACGCGTTCGACGGCGTGGCTGGGCTCGGTCTTTCCAAACGGTCCCTAGTCACTAGCCCGCGATTAGCGTCATGGTTCAAAAATTTTACTTTCCAGTTCTCTTCCAACTTCAACACTGGGAGCTTTCTTCACATTGGTCAAGAGCTTTCTTTTTTCCCTATAGAGGACAGGGGTATAACCTGGATACACGTTCCAGTTACCAAAGTCGATGGCGCCTTTAAGGACTGGGCAATGGAAGTTATGCAGATTTCTATCGGCCGAGAGACCATGTATCTGGGTCCGGGATCGGATAGTTACGGGTTAGGCCACGACGATACGATTGAACCAATGTTGCCGCGACGGGACAAGGTCCGGCTCATTGCAAAAATATCGAGCTCCATTCCCTTCATTTCTCTCCCGTTTGAAATGTATGCTATACTCCAAAGGTACATTAGCACAAGCAACGAGTGCGGTATATGCGAGGAGCTTGGCAACAGCAGAGAGTTTTTCTATATGTATGCCTGTGAAACTGTGTACCAGCTGCCAACTCTGAAGCTTACCATCAGAAATCCGACGGATCCCACAGGTCTTGTTACCTTTTCCATCCCTCCCAAGGCCTACACCCAGACTGGACTATGCAGAGAGCATCCTAGCCATCATCTCATCACTGCGTATCCAATAAGGTGCAATATGTCCAGCACGAATGTTACGGCAGACGGAACCGCTAACTGCGCTATTGAGCTTGGCATATCGTTCATGAGAGACTTTCCCTTCCTTCACTTCGATACCGGGGAAAGGCCAGGACCAGATGAAGAGAGTGAGGAAACCCCAACTATATCCTTCGGATGCTCAAACATGACGGTCTCGAAGTGGGAAAACATCACAACGAAAACCTGTCATATCGATGGGTCAGGGGCACCAACCGTTCTCGACACTGCTAAGGTTATTGAAATCTCCACCAGTTTGCTGATAGACCTTGTCGATATCAACTTGGTACCGCAGTCAATGACTTCGACAGTATGGTATGTCGCGCAGCACGGCCTATTGGTTATTGGGCTGTATACTCTAATAAGCGCTCTGGTCATCTCCTTCCTCTACGTCAAACCTTGCGTGGCAAACAGGCTTGCCCGACGCAAAGTGGTGGAGGCAACGGGGGAATGTAGCCCAAATAGTGTCAACAGGGAGGAACAGAGTAATCTATAGTACAAAACTAGAGTAACTTTCACGAACATGTTCTTGGCCCATTGCACCCGTCACGTTTTTTATCCCTATGGAATAAGTTCGACAGCAAGTCTGCGGGTTTAGTGTTCGTAGAGGTCTCTCCATCTTATTGATTAGGTTACATAGGCAAGAAGACAGCCTAGCTGTATGGCACATGGCCGTGCGGACCAAGGACAGCCTTTTACCTGAGAGAGCCGCCGGGCGGATAGTCTTGACTCCCTCGAACTCACCTGCTCCCAGGAAGAAGCCTTTGAGTCAACTTATGACCTTTCAGCGAAGAGATTCTCGTTCTGTTCTTCTTCTCTCTCTTTCTTCCTTCCCTATTGCACTAGCAGACCTTATGGCTCTCAGCGTTCTCCTTGCTCCACCTTTGTCTTTGTGTACCTCAGGTAGATTGTCTTTGATAGTCCGTTGAGACTTCTTTACTCATGATACTCACTAATACACTTCTGAGAAAAGTTTGTAATCGATGCGCTGATGGTCCTTGCACCGCTTGGCTGAACTGGGCCTTTCGGCAGACTCTCGCCAATAGAAAAAGTCCTCTTCTACCTGGCTCTCCATCTCCTCCCTTATATTAATAACAGTCTAGTACCCTCTCTCATGACACCACCCTCAGCCCTTATTAGGCGTTATAGAGGCTTTACTTCGAGTCTCTCTTCTGTTACTCGCTTTTGCTCTCTCTCCTTCCTCTCATTGCACTCAGAATCCTTGTAAAGGCCAGACGTGCTTTCTAGAAGAAGTTTGGCATCATGCTGATTTCTTTTTACCTAAAAAGTACCGTCATTTCTTGGTAGATGATCGCTCCATTCATGTGACCATGTGAGCCTTTGACCGTGAAATGTCGACGAAGCGTGAGGCTCTTCACACCGTAATCATTGGTAAGTAGAGAATCATTATTGGGTTTTTTGATGTTTACAAGCAGGGATGGCAACCGAAGAGAGGGTGAGGAACCTCAATCGGTCATTTCCTAGCAATTTGTTGCTGGAACAGGATTCCTTATTTCTGGAACAAATGAGGGAGCTATTCCCCATCAAGCAGCGTATTATCCATAATAATATTGGCATGTTCTTGTTGTTGTGTCCTCCCAACTTTTTTGAATATTTCATTAGAACCATTCGAGAGATTGACCTAGAGAAACGTGGGAAATATTCCCATGAAAATTAATAAATCCGAACTTTCTGGAAGGCCTCTGTTTCCTGTGCTGCTGTTGATGGTGGCGAGCGCTTCATGTCAACGCGGCAGTCGGCTCATCAAGCTCAAGATCAGAACTGCTGCCCAAGATCCTTTCTTGTCGCTGCAGATGGAGACAGCTCAGACCTTTTCTTTCTGAAACATCAACATACTGGGACCAAGAGGCCTCCATACACAGAGCAACTCACGTCGGTTTCCATTTTTGCTTATAAAATAATGGTAAGTAGACTATATGCGGAGCTTGTAGTCGTTAAAGTTCATGGGCTCCTTGACTTCTATGGACTATGTGAAGAGGGAACTCGTACTTATCTTGTCACTCTCCTTTCTACAGTCCACTCTTGCAAGAAGACTGATTCCTCTTGGGGACAGAGTGCTAGTCAAGCGTGTAGAGGCTGCGGCAAAGGTTAGGAGAACTCCGGTCTGAGAGTATGTTAACACCTGACTAACACTCACTCTAACTATACAAACAGACTGCTGGTGGCGTCTTCCTTCCAGATACAAAGAAAGAGCGCCAGAATGAAGGAGAGGTAGGGATCTGATCACAACTTCAGCGTTTTAATGACTTAGCCGGACTTTCCTATAGGTAGTAGCCGTAGGTCCTGGTGCACGTTCAAAGGACGGCAATCTGATTCCTCCCTCCTGCCAAGTTGGAGACAAGGTTCTCTTGCCTGAGTACGGCGGAAGCCTCGTAAAAGTCGGAGAGACTGAGCTTCACCTTTTCCGTGATGAGGATATCCTAGCGAAGTTCGACAACTAAGCTACAAATGAAGCTATTTGCCACAGCCGCGGACAAGCTGCTGTGCGTAGGTGTCGCAGACCCAATGAAACTCTCCACATAACCTTATCAATAGAAATAGTATGACTCTATCTGAGGATGTCATCTCCAATTATACACTCTCAGCCAGTTTCTATGCTTAAGCTGAGATCAGCTCTGATCAGCTCTCATTAGGTTACTATTAGTACAGCTCGTCCCAGTCCCTGTCCACTTCTCCATCAATAACAGGAGCCGGAGCAGCAGTCAGTGCTTCCATACCATGGTGTTCAAAAGAGGCAGTTGGTTCCTGAGGGATCTTTTGCTGAATGACTTCGTCATCTTCATCCCAAGAGTCACGGTCTGCCTCATCGGAGACATCGCTCAGTGCAGAGTATTTCGATTTACTGACAAGGGGCGTCAACTGGTAAAGAGGCGGAGTGACTGTCAGGCGCTGATTTGCGTTGACAAATATATCCAGTAGACTCACTTTGGTTAGAGACTTACTCTCCCAACCCCGAGACTTGGGGACCTGTGCAGCCTCAGCTTTTATAGTATCTTCTGGGGCAGGAGTTACTTTCTTTGGCAGCTCCCAGACGAGCTTTAAGTCCAAACTCGTGTCGCTTGTCGCATCCCGATATGATGGCTGACTGGAACCTAGTCGCATGGAGATACCTGAGAAAACTCTGCGTGCTTTTTCGACGGTTGATAGAATTACGCGGATGTTGTGAGCATCGAGGACTTCTACTTTACACTCCGCAGGCGATACATATCTAGAGTGAACGCCGTCAGGAAGCTGCCAATAGTGGAAAGAGATTAAATCGACGTACTTAGATAAAAGCTCCATGGCTACTGTGCGATCTAGGGTTGGGCTCCAGCATCCATTGTAAATCTTGAAGGTTTTGCTGTTAGGACCCACACTACATTGAGTGAGATTAGTTTTGACTCTACCGCAAGTATAGCAAACAAAGCGTGCAGGTCTTACTCTGAACTCTGGGCTTGCTTGAAGGTAGAGTCATCACTAACCAACCGCCCGTTGTCTCGGGAGATAGATTCTGAGAGCGAGGTCGAGCGAAGGACTGTCGAGAGGAGTTGAGGTGGGATGGTGCTAGCCTTTGTCTGCCAAAGGGGTGGTTGGTCAGATTACCTTGAACCTTCTGTTCTACTGCTGTACCAAAAGGATTGATTTATCTTACCCTATGCACGCAAATGTACCGCTTTGGTTCAAAGCCATAAGAGGCTGTACTGAGGCCGTAGTAAGTACAGAGCTCGTGAACAAACGCCCGCGTGGGGCGGTCCATGGCGGAGAAATTGAACCTGAGGAGAATGAGTCAATCGTCGTGCCAAAGAACTCAATCTGTTTGCCGGCCATTCAAAGACATGCGGAGACATACGTCAGATTCCTTGGGGTGAAGTCAAGTTTCAAAAATTGGTCCAATCGTTTCTCTATTCTAGCCACCGTGGCTGGATTCGCAAGGCCAAACGCAATGAGCGCATCGGAGTACTTCACCGCCTGGCCTGGTTTATTCTCCTCAACCCCTAGAGCACTTGCCAGGCGTCTGTTTCGCTCCAGCTGTTTGCACTACGACAGGATGAGATATTAGTTGACGACTATATGTGAACCACACACCTCAGGGTCAGACGCCTACCTCCTCATTACAAGGTAGTCCCCGACGTATGAGCTCCAGTCCTGCCTCCACCGAAGAGACATCAATGTCATCGTCAAATGCCGTCCGTCGGCCACAAGGACAGCGGAGTGACTTGAGTTTACTATGCGTGAGTGAATGAAAGCGATGGTTTAGGGAGTGAAACTAGTGACTTAGGGTTTCCGTAGGGGCATTGATATTGTTCTTGTAGGGATATGGACATACATGGTATATTCTCGCTGAGATGCAGCAGTAATGGTCCCTGGTGGGCGATTACTTGGAGCTAAAGAAGGATTCGGGAGGCTTGGGGGCAGCGAAGGAAAGTGAGCCTCCTGATTTGTCTCAATGCTGTGAGGCAAGTGGCTCATATCCAATGCCAATGGCTCCGGGGGCCTAGGGAAGGGCTAACCAGCACAATGATCAGTGACTAAGAATCTGTCCGCTACGCTCTGTCAAGTTAGTACTAATCCGACGGGAGGCTTACCGTTGATAACCCTTCCTCTGAAGCTAGACCCGTGGCATCTCCTCTTCTGACTCTAAAGCCCACCTCCAAGTTCCTATCAATTCTAAGGTGAGGGTGTACTGAGGCCATGTGAGCCTTGTAGTCAATGATATTGCCGAACACGACAAACTTGCTTCGCAAACAGTCAGGCTCCTACATAGGAGAGATACTGTTAGGCACA
>FLMG01004575.1:56465-71682 GCA_900088475.1 Hyphochytrium catenoides
TGCTCCAGCTCATTATAATCACGGTAGTACCGGTCTCTGACATTGTGCAGAGATTGACAGAGATGGCACTCGTAATGATCCCGGTGCAGGTGATCATACAGTTCATTGTTGCTATACCAGCGAGATCCACAGAACCGACAAAGCGGATGTCCTGTACGAATCCAGCTTTCCGTCAGCACCTGTACAAGTAGTGCTGTTTCATTCGAACCTACCTTGAAAACCTTCTTCAGGATCGCCTTTCTTTTCGTGCCTTTCTAGAGCTTTTTTAGTAAAGAGAGCTTGCTCTGAAACAAATAGCTGGTCGAGAGCCGAGTCAGACAAAGAGGCCATCGCAGCTGTTCACGACTCACACTTACCATTTTGGACTTCAAACAAAGCTCGCAAAAGGAGAGTCCATGACCCTTGCCCAGATGAGCTTTATACGCTTTCAGCGAGAGGAAACTTTCGCCGCACTTGTCACCCCCTTTGCATTTGATCCCGCGCAGTTCTTGGACATAGGGAAGCCCCTTCTTGATCAAGAACATTTGGGAGTCCTCATCAAAGACATGGTTGGGGCCAATGCTATCTCCCCAGGACTCAAAGCTCTAGGAGCGGCCCACAGGCGTTAGTGCTTATAGTCTCCAAATATTTGACCAATAGCACTGGATATCAATCCCCAAACATGCAAACAATGGCTCTGGATTTTTGTCTCAGGCTACAGCCGTAACTGCACGATTTTTTATGGACCCTCTTACCAGGCTAGACCTCAGAAACTATCTGATGCTTACCTCGTAGCTTTGGCTCTCATCTTCTATGCAAATCACCTTGTCCATTCGTGTCTTGCAGATTGCACAATTCAGCTCTTTCATTAATTGTCTCATTCGAAGGACGCATAGACTGCAGCAACCCCGATGGTTGCACGCGCCTATAGTGTTGAAGGTTCTCACGTTGTCAATCGTGGAACAGCAGATTAGACACGTAACTGCACCTTCTGCCTGTTGGCCTGAATATAGGTGGAAGCGATTCAGTCCATATCTAACGAGAAAGCAGCTACTCACTATATCCTTACCTTCAAGATCTGCTTTATCCTTTCCCTCCTTTCTTTTGTAGGCCAGAGGCCGCTTTCTATCGTTTCGCTTCCTTTGTTGTCCGTCACTCATGGCACCATACTTCTCCGTAAACGTTTCTTTGCTGGCCGCCTGGGGATCTGAGTTGGTTCCTGAGCTTCTTTCTGCGGTCACCTTAGCCGGGTCACGTCGACTTCCCTTGCGCTGGCTCTCCCGCGATTGTCGCGGCCGCCGCTGAAGGCCTCCAGCACTTGCGTCTAGCCGCTCAACGTTTCTCGTCGCCTCTCGACTGTTCATCCGCTTGTCTGATTTTTCACCGTCATGGCGCTGACTTTCAGGGGCAGCAGCTGCACTTAGCCCCTCCGTATTAGTGAATGAGATGTACTGCTGTTGAGGACGATGAGGGCGCTGATTACGGCTAGCTGGAGACGGCCCTCGAACCGACGCATTGTTCGCTCCTTCCTCAGGGTGACGAGAGGAAGATGAGGAACTATCTGCCAGGTGGTGCTGCTCCTTCTGCTTAGATTTAACGTACTTCTCCTTTGGTTTGTTCTTTAATAATACTTCTCCCTTTGGAGCTGTGCCGCGTGGCGGTTGTGAGGCAGCCAACATCACCTGTAAAGGCGCCATTGAGATGTTGGAGGTGCCTGTACCCAAGCTATCAGAAGCAAGAGAGGAGGTTAATTTGCCGTTGGCTGGCTGGAAAGCTTGATGTGAGTAGCGGCACTTATCACCGCTTCGACAACCGCTTCTGGACACGGGGTCGAAATGGCGGCAAACAGCCGTCCGCTTGGGTTTCGAAAGTTTGGATCTGGCTGGATGGGCAACGTCGCTCCCGCCTTGTCTCTCCCTATTTTCCTTTGGTTTTGACTCCTCACTACCTGATGGTAAGACAGCGACTGAGCTGGTTTGGGCGAAAACCCTTCCGTCGGGCTGCACGGTGTCCATCTTCAGCAGCAGCAAGGACGAGGAGATCTGAAGCCCAGAGCCTTAGGAAGGCCTTGTAGACCTCTAAACCATCCTTTTCCCCCGCCAGAAATGAACGAAATAAAGGAGATGGGAGGAAGGAAGAGGAACGTGAGAGAGAACGAGCGAAGAAGAGAGAACCGCACCGCCTGCCCCTACACTGATTGCTCGGAGAAACTGCTGATTGATGTTCGCAGCCGCAAGCCCCGAACGGAGTGATTGTGCTGCTTTATTTGCTGTGGTGACTCCTACTGTGCAGTGAGTTCGGAATCCGCATTGTCCGATTCTGATCGGAAGAACAAACCCAAGCAAATCCCTTCACAGTCATCAAGTCGTGCGGGAGTGATAACTAGGATAAGATGTTGATCTATCCTCACACAGCTTGGTTGGGCAAACTCACTACAGCGTTATCCACACATACAAAATCACCCCTTCCATTATTATGAATTCACTGAGGTTTATCAGCGATCCGAATGACTAATGCTCTTCATCAAGCGGTTTGGTTGAGTGGCGGACCAGCAGGCGGGACAACAGCGAAGGGAAGCGGAAGGAAAGAGGAGAGCTCGCTCTCTTTATGACTCTGGTACGGAGCTTCCCTCAGGGAACTGATGATCTCTTCCATGCTTCAGAGACTTCCGATGCCATGATACACTATTGAGGGCAAGACGACTCCAGATATCAGCTAGCTCGTAGACTTGCTTGAACAGCAGGTGATCGCCAAGAACGCAGGGGGCAAAAGATAAAGCAGGAGGGACGGAAAGCCAGGGCAGTTCGGAACAAATACTGACGATAAGGGAATGTCTGTGACAACCTCTGCTGCGCCTTTATGGCGTGCCCTTGCTTTCAACAAGCAGACTCGCAGAGGGAGAATCCTTCGTGTCACTCAAGAGCACTACCTGAGAGACGACATCGGCTGTTGCTCCGAGCTCTGTTTAATCTGTCCTCCGCCTCAACCGCGAGAGGATGTAGAGCCAACTCTCCTCGGAAAGAGGTAATACTGCCACCAGTGATAAGGGAAAGGTCGTCTTTGCATCTTCTAACCTGCCTTCCATGGTACTCGCTTCTCACCAGTCCGGACGGTAACCGGTATCTTGTACTCGACACCAACACGTTCCTGCATCAGATGGACCTATTAGAAAATGCTGTGGGAGCTATTGATAACGTCATTGTAACTCAGACAGTGATGGAGGAAGTAAAGCATAGGAACATCAGCCTTTATAGGAGGTTATACGCCCTAGTGAAGGTACTGAGAGACGGTGAAACCCGGAAGGATGGGTAATACCTGTCGTCGATAGCTGGCACTATGTCTTCCCGCTATCAATCCTACGGGTCACCTCTCCATGCCGGTTAGCTTACGGTCTTCTGTTATCTCTCCTTTCTCTTCTCTCTCTCTCTCTCTCTCTCTCTCTCTCATTCTCTCTCTCTTTCTTTCTTTCTTTCTTTCTTTCTCTCTCTCTCACCTTGGGCTTTTCCTGCAGAATCCATCCCGTCATTTCGTCATCTTCGCCAA
This sequence comes from Hyphochytrium catenoides, assembly GCA_900088475.1. Classification (NCBI taxonomy): domain Eukaryota; class Hyphochytriomycetes; order Hyphochytriales; family Hyphochytriaceae; genus Hyphochytrium; species Hyphochytrium catenoides. The sequence goes on from FLMG01004575.1 coordinate 59,988, forward strand.
CAAGCATCACCAGAACACATTCGGTATGTCAGAGACCTCCTCGCCGCTGTACTAGTCTATGATGGTTACGTTATCGCCCCAAACGCCACGCTTCTCCACGCTCAAAAGAGTCACCGGGTTACCTCACTTTCTGGATTAACCATGTCGATCAACTAACAAGCTGCTTGTCTCCTGCTACTTAGTGGATAGACGGCGAGGAGAGACTGCAAACGACTACAATGATCGGGCGATCAGAAAGGTTGTCTCCTGGTACAAGGACCATCTGTCGCAGAGTAAAAAGCCGAACCTCTCAGTAGTATTAGTAACGAATGATGCTGCGAATAAGCAGCAAGCCAAGATACAAGGTTTACAAGCAGTTACCATCCAAGAGCTGGTCGGTGGATTTAAAGACAGATATCCCGAACTCTCAGAGTTGGTGGCGCAACCAAATGACGGGGATAGTGTGGGTGAGGTTGACGCTGTTCCCCGGCCCACTGCGAGCAACGTTAAGAACCAGGGCCAGAAAAAGGGTTCCAGAGAAGGTCCAAAGGGATCACTTTACCCAGAGTACCTTCCGGATGATCAACTGAACATAGGCCTTAAGGCTGGAAGATACTTCAAGGTGTGTTTTTCCAGAAAGCTGAACTAGGGCCTCCTCCCTTCAAGCTCATGACAAAAAATCTCACACCTCTAGCCTTCACAAATTGCCTCAGATTAGCCCTTAGGACCTCTACTATGAACCTCTTCCTGCTTTGTCTTAGCTTATTACGACTGATTTAGGCCTAATCTATCTGTAGGGTACTCTCCGCTGCTCGCGGGACAATTGGCAAAGTGCTTATGTCGTAGTCGGAGCAACCGGCGGAGACCGAGTGGGGGTCACTATTCAGGTAAACAGAACGTTACGCGCTTATCAGCCTTGCCTTGCCTTTGTTACTGATTAATCTTCTGTACGCCAGGGGCGAGAGAGAATAAATCGTGCCATTGATGGCGACATCGTGGCTATTGAGATCCTTCCTCAGATGGAATGGGGAAGGGAAGGAACCCCGAAAGCTCCAAAGCTTCTTGCCAAGAGCGACGCAGAGGGTGAGAGGAAGTAGGATAGGACTGACCCCTGTGTGCGCCTTCTAAGACGTGACTCCTCCAGTTGAAGGCACTGATACACGGGAGGAAAAGGCCAATGCAGAAATAGCTGATATTGTAAACATCAGCGATGAGACGTGTAAGAGACTGAGAATCGACGAGATAATATAGTTCTTCCCGCGAATTGGTCTAACCCCATTCCTCACCTACAACAATTCCAGCCACCACAACGGAGAAGTCATTAGGCACTAAACCTTGTGGCAAAGTTGTTGGCGTCCTAAAGAGGAATTGGCGCAGCCTTTGCGGTTCAATCGAGCCGGTTGATGGGCCAGCAGTTAGCAGCTACTCTTTGTTCGTACCAGTAGATCGTAAGGTGAGCAACTCTTTCTGAGATCTAGGTCGACTGTTTGCTTTGAAGCAATTAACTCTGCTTAAAGAACCTAGGTTTCTCCCCCATTACTCTATGTAATCTCCGTCCCATACACACCTCCTTGCTCTGACTGGAGAAATGGTCCTTCCTCATATTCATAAATACCGGCAGATCCCTAAGATCAAGATACTGACGAGACAGCGGGATGCTCTACTGAACAAGCGCATCATGGTTACCATTGACGGATGGCCAACAAACAGTGGATTTCCCATAGGGCATTACGTTAAAACGCTCGGAGACATCGGGGATAAGGACACAGAGACGAAAGTGATCCTTTTGGAGCACCACATACCCACTGAGGAGTTTTCGCCGAAGGTACGGCACGGACAAGACGTGGTTTTGGCGAGTGGGAGAGCATTTTTACGGTTAAAGAGGATTACTAGATACGAAGGGAGTCTTCTTTGCCTACTCCATGTGGGCAAACGGGGGTGTCCAACTGTTGGAAGAAATATTTGAGTCGAGAAAAGACAGTGATGTACCAATGTCTTACCCCGATGATAGGTTATTGCGTGTCTACCACCATCTAACTGGGTAGTTACGGAAGAAAACTCGAAGGGCAGAAGAGACTTGCGCCATCTACCTGTGATGAGCATCGACCCGCCAGGATGCAAGGATATTGACGACGCCTTGCATGTCATCAAACTGGACAATGGAAACTATCAGGTAGAGCTCTATTAGTTCTGGCTGTTTGTAGCTTGCCTACACTATGTTGCCTAGTGGCCTGGCCATGCAGTAATGATCGGAGTTAACCCATTCGATAATATTCTCTCATGTTCACTGTCAATGCCAACAACAGGTGGGGGTTCACATTGCAGACGTGACACACTTCGTCGCCGCAGGTTCAGCGATGGACCTTGAAGCTGCAAATCGAGGCACTTCGACCTACCTCGTGGAACGGCGTCTTGACATGTTACCTGGACTTCTGACGACGGACATATGCTCTCTAAGGTGAGAAGTGACTCTCACCAATCATCATGCGGGTGGTAAAATCAAGCCAATCAAAAAGGGGTCTCGGGTAGCAGTCAGTTGCATGCATGGAAGGTGACCGCACTATTTGGTGGGGTGGCGGAGGGTACTATCAACCACTGCGCCGTAAATGGGGTTAAACTGCCGAAAACGCAAGAAGCGAGTACGCTAGGTGCTGACTGAGCTTGACTGGCAGGGAAGACTAGCTAACCTTCACTTTTGACAGGGGTGGTATCGACCGCTTTGCCTTCTCAGTTGTCTGGGAGATCTCTCCTGCCATCGAGATTGTATCGGTAGAGTTTTTCAAAAGTATCATCCATTCGGTAGCCGCGATGTCATACCAGGACGCACAGGATCTTCTGGATAGCGACAGAAAAGATGTCAAGGTGGGTGAGGTGGGCACAGAAATAAAGATTTTCCCAGGGTCATGTGACCTGATAAGCTGAGTACTCTTGCCACCTAAATGAAGCTGTGGCCTAGCGTTCGGTCAAGTTACTTGCTGGAGCCTGCTGCTTTGCTAATTACTTCCTCTGGATCTCCAGGCGAGCTCTGTGAAGATGTTAAATCACATCGCAAAGGAACTGCGACAGCGGCGCCTGGAGGCGGGAGCCTTAACACTGGCCTCTCCAGAGGTTTGACGTCACTCTCAGGCTGTTAGTTCCAACCCAGTCGTCACGCCACTAGACCATCATGTTTCTCTTGTACACCTGTTGCTATTCCTAAATTATGTCGTCTGGGTGCTCTCATGCTATCTTAGGTGCGGTTCACACTGGATGCCGAATCTCAGAACCCTCTAGATGTGCAGCTGTACCAGCTCAAAGAGACAAATGCGTTGGTGGAGGAGTTCATGCTACTTGCCAACATCACAGTAGCGAAGAAAATTCTGCGCCACTATCCGTCTTTCTCCATGCTTAGACGCCATCCTGCCCCTTCCCGGCAACAATTCGACGATCTTATGGCCGAGGTTAGGGCATTGGGCTTTGACATGAACGTAAGCATATCAAACTAGGCTGCTTGGCGATGGCGCAAGCCACTAGTATGTTTCATCGAGTCTTCGTTTCTGAACTGTCTCTAAACTGCCAGACGGGGTACTTCATCATCTCGTTTCTTACTCCTTCTTTCCACTCTTATTCTTTCGACTGTTCCACTGTTCAGGTGGACACGAGCAAAACGTTAGCCCAATCCCTTGACTCAATAGAGTCCTCTGAGAACCCGTACATGAATAAGTTGATCCGCATCCTGACCACGCGCTGCATGAGACCAGCCGAGTACTTTTGTTCAGGTATGACTAGAGCAATAGTGTCACCAAGCATCACGACATCCCCGTCCATGTTACCTCTCGCACTACCGTTTGCATTTGCAGTTTGGGTTTTACCTATGTGCCCATCTTCTTCAAGCTCCTTTCTTCGGGTGCTTGTCAACGATAACTATACTTCAATTTCAGCGCTGTACCAGAGATCTTTTTGACATCTCATGCCCGACTATCCCAACTGATATACTTGACCTCAGGAGAATTCGCTCCAGCTGAGTACCATCACTACGGGCTCGCCGCGCCTATCTATACACACTTCACGTCTCCCATTAGGCGGTACGCAGATGTTGTGGTCCATCGCCTCCTGGCGGCCGCGATCGGTGTCTCGGCTCTACCAACCCAACTAGAGAACAAAATGCAGCTGCATGAAGTAGCGGAAAATCTTAACCGACGGCACCTTGCAGCTCAGCAGGCCGGAAGAGCGTCAGTGCAGCTGCATACATTGCTATACTTTAAGGATAGGGAGACGGAGGAAGATGCGGTAGTGCCAATCGTCTCTTATATTCTTGCTAATCGCTTCACCGACTTCCAACTTACAATCTAGTCTATTGGTACCTCCTCTCCTCTTCTCCCCAGAGCTCGAATTTGTTTAATTCTGTCTTTCCTCTCATAGCTCCCATCTCCAAATCCTCGCGCTCATACTCCGCAGCTCACCAAGGTTTGTACGTAGATGGTAATGAAAGTGAAGCCCAACGGCTTGAACGTACTGGTCCCTCGCTACGGCATTGAAGGGTCGATATTGTTGTATGATGAAAAGGGGCAGAACGCAGGAAGCAGTCCCTTCATCTTTGATGAAACTGCCATGACACTCAAGCATAAGACAAATCCGGATGTCGTAGTCAGAATTTTTGATCAGGTGGGCCTCCTCTTCCAGCCTTGGGCTCTACTGTTACCTGGATTTCCTTCAGCTGCGAACAACTCCTTGTGGGAAGACTTGCTGCTGCTCTCTTACGTTGTGGGACCGCGCTCTTCTCTGTCGTCCAACACTTTCATTCTCCTTGTTCGTGCTGAGTCCAGTCCTCAAGCTGCTGTCAGCATTTGTATCGTGCTCAACAAGGTCTGCTTGTGCCACAGCTAAATATAGCACAATTTTTCCTTCTGCCACACAGGTTCGTGTGAAGATATATGTAGAGAAGCGTGCGGGTTTCAGGAACGAGCTGATGGTTAGGCTCGTGAAGCCAAAGTTCCCCGGGTCAGAGTTCCAGGAAGACCCGAACGGGACAAAGAAAGCCGAAGCGAACAAAGTCGAGGGCAAGAGGCCTGCCAACTCTGTGGATGATACCTCAGCTCAAAGCGAAAAAGAAAGGAAGAGGAGAAAGAAATAGAGTTCGGGTACTAACGGAAGGGTTGTCGGCTGACTGAAGACAGATGTCAAGGTTATCCCATTTTCTAGTGGACATCCTTTGAGGCGAATAGTAACTGCATCGAGCCGCCACGAATAGGGCAACCTTTGACGTGAAATGCAGCTATTTAATTTACAGACACAGGGTTGAACTATCACTTCTTCCTAGACTGACTCCACTTTACTTCTCGACGTATAAAGCTACATCTATGATGTGAGCATGGCAATACTCAGCATTGAACGTTTACTCGACCTGCTACAAAGGCGAAGAAAGGGCAGAATTAGGAAGGGAGCAGAAAGAGGAGGCTTAGTGATGCATTAGATAAAGAAAGCAATCACCACCGTATGTACCTGCCCGTGGAGGTCTCCGTCGACACAGTATCTGATAACTGACGAGGAGCGGGACCTGCCTCACGAAGTGCTTCGGAGGTCGATGGCGGTGTTCGAGGTCTATTCCTTATCCCAACACGTTTTTTGCCCCCCGGTCTTATATGAACCAGGACCAGCGGATCTCTTGTGTATGGATCGCTAGGGTTTATAGGGAGCTTCATTACAGCGTGCATGCGGAATACTTTCTCTGAAGAGACTGCTGTCAGTGTGGACGTACTAGGTCGACGATTAGGTATAATATCGTACTAGAGAGGTTGACAAGGTCCACCAAGTATTGTTCATGGTGCACACTGAAGCTGAATCATCAGTACTACCTTTTTGAGAGCTGGCCTTATCTTTGCCTCTTCCTCCTCTGTAGCAGGTGGCGGTGATGTACTTGACCAGGGGTTGCGATTTAGGGATCTCGGTTACGAAAGACATCTTGCGCCAGCCGTATAGACGCTTGCAGTTTCTATACTGATCATCTTGGTTGCTATGCGACTGAGCTGAAGCCCTATAAGGAATGGTAAAAAGTGCTTCTAAGCACAGGCAAACCAACGCATCGGATGAAAGCTATAGCGAAACGAGCCAAAAAGAAGACAAGTAAGGAGGTTACAAATGATGTGACTCACAGACAATGACCCTAGAACTTAGGACGAGTAAAAGGTCGATAAAAGTCGTAACAGAGCGTTAAGGTTTGGAACTCATTAGCAAAAACAGAGAGACAGCTTGAAGCCGAGTCGTGAGCAACCTGGGGAAGCCGAATGAGCCTGCTCCTAGCAGCTCGGGACATCTCAGAAAGTAGAAGCATTCCCTGGGTTCAACATAAATAAAGCTCGGCTGGATGGGGACATTTCTGGAGTCTACTCCTAGATCATAGATTGGGTATCCGGGTTGTCCAGCCTAGAGTCGGGAGACGCGAAATCAGCAGGTGCTACTCTATTGTCCATAAAAAGAACAGGAAGAAAATGGACGAGTAATAGAATCTCGAGGGCCAACAAGCCAAGAGTTCAGGATATCGAGGGTGATGAAGCAGACTTCACTAACGACGCGGTAGACCAGGACCTTATCGAAAAGTTTGTAGTAGTGCTCAGCTGAAGGCCAAGGGCTGTCATCTTCTACAATTGTCGCAGAGGTAGAGATTTGTAGACCGTGCTTCTCGCACTTCTTCGAAGAGAGCTGCTCTAGGTCCTGTCCGTCGCTTTGCGTCCAAGGTTCACCGACATCCCGAAGACTCCCAGACAATGAGTCACCTTTAGAGACGATAGAGGTTGAGTCGATAGGATGAGAAGACAGGAGTGGCGGTTCCGAAATGAGCCTCCGATCAGGGTGTCGGAGAGGGGCTAGCCTTGGCTTGTTTAATGGCTGGGACCGTAGTTCGCCACTTAGACAGGCGCGCTTAGGGGGTACTGGTTGTGCAGGTCGTCCACCTGACGCGGAGGAACCCAGCCGAGCAACCGTAGAACCCATCAATACTGTTGGGAGCCTATCTGAAGAGAGAATGTCGGCTGTGAGCTGGGTCACTAAGGAGGAAGATGCTTTGTGAATACATCCAGGCAGGATGCTAGCCCCTTCATCCACCAAGTCCCTGCAAGGCGTCTCTGACAGCAACTTCTCGTCTTCATGTACGCCATCCGCAGGAAGTGGCACATAGCTGTATGAAGGGTGCTCTTCTGGAGCGGAATCGCAGCGGCCACATAGGTCCTTGGATCCCCAGAATGAAGTGGACTTCTTTCCCCTGAGGTATAAATTAGCAAAGCGTTGTCGGTAAGAGGTAACAAGTGGAAAGTCAGAGCAAACGTGTCAGAATTGAAAGGTAGTAAGACGACGCGATAAGAAAGTTAAGCGTCTGCATACCAACATTCCGCACATTTGTCTTGCTCATCGGCTTGAACCCCAACAGAGGTTCCCGTCTTCAGAAACATCAGTTGAAGATTAACATCGGGGCCTGAAGGCTCCGTTTAGATGGGACGGACTGTGTACCGATAGTGTCAATGGAAGCGAAAGGTCCATCACACAGCCAGCTCGGGCTTCATTCATGCGTTTTACTTATTGCCAGTAACGTAGAGGGTGTGCGAACAGCGCTATTGGAAGACCAAGAAGAAGGAAAGACTTTACGTCAGCGCGGTATAAAACCTAGGCTGCAGGCCCGGCAGAAATCTAATCTTGGCGTCGCCACTGCGCTGGGGACACTCACTCTGCCCCGTTCGATCAATTGAAACTAGGGAATGATAGGAGGTAACAGCCGGATGGGGCGAGGATTGTATGATGCGCTCGCTGGATCTTGATCAGAGAAGCTTCGCCTCACAGACATGAGTACAATCTTAGTCATTCAACCACCAGCTTACTTTCCTAAAGGGTGAGCTCTGGCTAGACCGCAAGCCTACGTGGGCCGGCTTTTCTCTAGCCCTGAAGCCCTTTTCAAGATCTATGGGTCGTAACTCCCTCGCTGCTGCTGCGGTAATAAGCTTAAACTCGAGAAGTAGCGCGCGAGAGAGACGACACCTTTCTCCTTTCGGGCCAGAGCATAGCAGTCGCTTCTTCCCTCTACGCCTAGAAGTAAAAGGTGTCCTCCATCTGGAGAGAGAGAGAGAGGAAAGATACTTGATGAACTTCGACTCGTTTGGTGCTAGTCATGGCCTCAAAGAGCATGGGTAAATGGCATATGATGACATGATGGGGAACTGCCAATGAAAGAAAAGCGAGCAGGGAAGGGAGAGAGGACAAGGAGCAGAGGTGGAAAGTGCTTGTGCTCACTTGAGGCTCGAGCTCCCTCTTCGCCTGCTGTCCCTTTCCATCTCCTCTACCTAGGGGCTCCAGCTCGAGCACCTGCTACCCTTGCTTCCCTGTTGTTGCTGCTACTCGGCGGCGGTTGAATGCTGATGATTGGGTGGTTATATCCTCTCCCATCCCCTACAACCTGTCTCTTCTCCAGCTCGATCATCATTCTTCCTTGTTCCCTTTCGCTCGCCTTTCTCTCTCATTTTGGCCCCGTCCCTCTCTCTCTCTCTCCGCTGGTCCCAGGTCTGCTTCAACTCCCAGCACCCAAAAGGATTCTTATGCCTCGGCCGCCCAGCGTCGAAGTTATGACATGAGATGATCAGAGAACCCAAGCGGTTAATCATCAGGTGGCTGATTAGAGAGGAGGAACTTCAAGGATCTGTTTGGCGGCGAAGGATTGAGAAACTTGTCGTGATAGCTGGCGGAAGTGAGGGAGGTCAAACCCATACTACATTCTAAATTCATGCTTTGGTTGTTGGTAAGGATACAAGTGTATTACCACAGGTAGGCTACTCAAACACAACTTATAGATCAAACCCACTCGCCTTCTGTGGGCTCTGCCTGTCACGACAGACCATAGAGGCAAGGTGGCGCAACCCTTAATACGCTTGCCCTAGCATTTTCGCTTTTGACAGTGGCAAAGTATAAACCTAAATAATAATATCCCCATAGCTCTACTATTCCAAATCCCTAATAAGATTCTTTGTAGGGCCGGTAGCTGTGAAGACTCTAGACTTTTGGCAGATCTTAGTACGTAGAGAAGGCCGTCATAGTTGCGGCAAATAAAAAGCCTCAGAATGATCTGCAGATGGCCAAAAAGGAAACCTATGACCGTCATAAACACGGGCAGGCAGGCGGAAAGCTACGTTATTGAAGCTTTCTTGAGCTCGTCGTAGGAACACGGAGATCGGCCTAATGAAACCTTCAAAGCCTTTTCACTTTCACAGCCAAAGTTTTCATGCCGCTGCCTAGGTCATCAAAGAAGGATGATGGGTTCCCATAAAGAAGTCTCGGTTGGTAAGGAAGGTCCAGCGGTCCAGCCCCCTTTAGATGCCTCGCTTTAGCCAATGGACTCGAAGAAGCAGCTAGCGCTTCGTCTTAGTCTGGCGCGTTTGGGCGCTAGAGACAGACGAGTATAGGGGCGCTTGACAGAGGGTTTGTTGAGCTGTTTGTTGATGTAGCTTCACAATACCTTTGAAAAATAATAGGTGGAGTTTTTGCTGGTGCCTTTTTGTCAGCGGCGTGTTGAAGCTACTGACTGCTCCCCACAATTATGCTATAGTAGTTCTTACTAGGAATCAATGAAGGTTCAGGGATCTAAGAATCGAGTAGAGCCACAGCGACGGATCCATCTGAGACAGTGATAATACTGGGACCGGGTTATGTCACAAAAGCTATCGTCCATGTCGTGGCATAACCAGCCCGTGGATACTTATACTGAGAGGAGCATCCACGCCTATTGTCCATTCCTAATACCCGGTACAGCTTCAGTTAGGTTGTTCTATTACAGTTCTTGAAGTATACCGTCTTCATGATCGTTGAGTGCTCTATCATTTTGCTGTATCTCGAACTCTAATCAGGGCCAAACCATTTTGATCAAAGGCTCAGCGGCCCTTTTTCCCCCGTCTCATCATAGGTCTACAGCAAACAGTCAAGGTCATAACAGAGCTATTGCTGTGCAACGCTGTTGCTGACATTAATTGTTGTCTGGTCTGATAATAAAAGTTGTGTGCCGATCATGATGGATGTGGCGTCTTTCTGCACTTATGCTGTAGGATGCCCAGCAGGATGCTCATCAAGGTTGTTGTTGGTTTTGGTGGTGGGGTGTTCTCGGAGACATTGACAAGCAGGGTAGTGGAAGTACAGTTATCAGCGGGAGCGTCGTGCCGTACTGGAAGGGTCAAAGGACCAGTCGGAGTACCCTGGCCGGAATGGCTGCTTCTTCTGGTACACCAAAGACAGGGCGGCGTTGGGCATCCTTCTTCTTCTAGTCTGGTCACCAGTCTTCCATAGTTCTATGTATGCCACCAACGGCCGATCTCGACAATGGTGCTCTCTCTATCATCTGTCTCCCTTCTGCTCCTCTTCTTCTGACATTGCACTAGTTGAAGTAATAAAAACTGCACGGAAGGAGACCTGACACACTAAGCCAACTGAAATCTTGTTAAAGATTGAGAGCTGCGACGACGTCGTTATTGACCTTGAGGATTATAAACAAGCACGAGGACGAAATGGTTGTCGTGACAATCTTGATGCGCTGTTGGCCGAGCGCGGTTGAGGCAGCTGCTGAGGTCCAGTAGTACTGACCATACGGTGCCAGCTAGCCGGAAGCTAAGGGATCCTCCCTGAAACTCGCTCTATTTGCTCCGGCACCAGGAGATCATCCTGCACTTACTACAGAGGGACTGCAGATATCTTTTCCACTGCCACTTCTTTTTGTCGTCACTGCAAGCTTTTCATATAGTTCTAGTAGACCGCTTTGTCAGCAGAACCCAATCTATTTGTCTCCTAACATCCTGACGTGATAATAAAGAACAGGATGAATTGCTGCACCGAAACTCGGACCTCCTCCCTTGTATCCTAGCAGCAATAGCGCCGAGGAGTGGTCTTCTTATTTGAGAGTATTTCTTTATTAGGCTCAAGAAAAGACAAGCATATAATATCCGAGCGCCAGACTCATGCTACAAGTACTATCTGGCTGAGTGATGATGGCAAGCGAAAGGAAGTAATTCTGTAGGCAATTTGAGCGCGACAGCGCTGGATAGGAAGTACGGAGTAGTGTTTGTGGCTCTTTCTACTTGTAGAACTACCACAAAAAAAGGAGGAAACCTACCTTACCATACTCAGCAACAAGCAGGTAGATGGTCTTTCTTACAAAGTGATTGAAAAACAATACTCTCACATTGTCCACTACAAGAGGTGCGGAAGAGGTGAGGGAGCAGGTGTCCTTGCTATGCATCTTCTAGCCCATGTCCGACCTCTTCTCTGTGATGATAGACTGGGACACCCAGTGGTGCAGCATGTCTAGCTGTGACACACAGCAGAAGACGATAGGACATGCTCCACAACCAGCTTTATTTCGAGGCTTATGATAACAGCGGGATGGAAGAACAGGAAGTAAACTTAGCAAAGGATAGCCAAAAAACAGAAGAAGGGACAGCGCCAGCGAGCAGCAGCAAGGAAGTCAGACCATCAACATTGGCTGTCTGTCTGTGTGGCGATGGAGGCAGCGATGATGGGTTCGACGTGTTCACCGGCTCCGGACTAGGTCCTTCTATAGAGGTCACAGGGCCAGAGAATATATACTTTCCTCTGGAGCTTGTCGTTTAGGTCCCTATAGACAAGTTGAGGTCTTTATACATTAACTCTATCCTCGGAAGTAATAATACAGGAATGCTTGGGTTCTGACGATAAGCTCATACATTTACTGCTGACT
>FLMG01004581.1:790-22057 GCA_900088475.1 Hyphochytrium catenoides
CCCACACACAAATTCTCATCCTCTTCTTCTTGCTCTCTTTCTCATTCTGTTCTCCGGTCCTCCTCTTCCTGCTTTTTCTTCTTCCTCAAACGCCTGCCTGCTTCTTGTCTTTGCTTGCTCTCTCCTCCTTTCCGGTCATCCCTCCGTCGAAGTTAATCACCCTGCCTTTTTCTTTATTCATGTTATCTATATAGAGCTTCTCGTTAGTACACCGTCTGGGCCGTTGCTTTTCTTCTACTTCTCAAGATCTCTGCTTTTCCTGCAAAACCCTCTCTCATATATTATATCAGACTGAACAAACAGTGACACGTTCCTTTGCCATAACATGCCTTCCTGACGGCTCGCCCGTTTATTATTCTCTCTTATTTTCAGAAGCTCTTACTTCGAATTCCCATTCCATCTCGCATCTGCCTTTCTCCTTCTTGCCCTCTTCAATTATCTCTTAGCCAAGTTTAAATCGCGGTCCTCTTCTTGCTCTTCTCTCTCTGAGGTAGCGCTTTTAAAGGCTCTTTCTTACTTGCTCTTTCTTGACCCTCTACACTACTGTCTCACTTCTAGCTAACTCTTAACCCTAACCCTAACCCTAACCCTTATATCATTGGAAAATTTCCCCTAATTAACTCTTCCTCTGACCCTCCCTCAAAATGTCTCTAACCCCAGATTTTTCTTTCTGCCCGCTTTTTCGTGTGTCTTCGTAGCTTAGTGGCTAACATCGGTACTTCCTATTTTCTCGCTTTTTCCTGGCAACCCTCTCAGCCCCCACCTATAGAGTGCGTTATTGATACCCATTCGCCCCACCGCCGCTCGCAACCGTTGCTCCTCCTCTATTCGGTCGCTTCCTTCCATCAGTCTCATTCTCTGTCTTTCCTTTCCCCTCTCTCTGTGTCGATCGACATATATGCTACTAAGTGTATATAAAGCAGCGTTTTCTTCTTCAATATCTGCGGGTGTCCATCTTTCTCTGATCGTTTCCCACGTCCCCTTTTCTATCTTCCACCTTCCTCATTATATCTCTGTCATTGTTCCTCCTTCCTAGACTTACTCTCTATCTTCTTAGTATAATATACATTTCAACACCAAGTCTTCAGCGTACTGCCTCTTCGCCCTCGCTACGTCTGCCATCATGTGTCCGATAATGAGGTGTACTATCACCTTATTGTTTATCCTTCTTCTTCTGCTTTCTCTTCATCGATAGCACTCTTTCTCTCTCTCATGTCTCGTGTATAGGATCAATAACCAGGCAACATTCCTCAGTACCATTGTAAAGCTAAATTTGTCTCTCTCTTGGTCTCTTCGTTTATTCATTGTCGACAGTCATGGTCTTCTTCTAATTATCGGTAGTCTGATGATTTAAGTGAGGCGTAGGGCAGAACTCTGTGCCACGAGAGACCCAGAGAGAACAGAACGGAACCAAGAATGGGATGAAGCGCTGCTACTACCTGTAGGAGCACTTCGCAAGCAGAAGGGCAGACGGGGAACAGCAGGACACTGGCGAACACAAGGCCACACGCTTCTTCTGCTACATGCAACGCTTAACCCTAATTCCATCAGACCCGTTTTCTCTCCCTTTTTCTCCTTCTTTAGGCTTGACCCCATCCTCTTCAGGAGGAATTAACAAATAGAAGACGGCTTGGATTGAGAAACAAAGTAGGGTAATACAACTCGGTGGGGCAAATGTAAAGTAAGTGGGAGTTCAAGAACGAGCAGGAGCCGCGAAATCTGTCCGATGGGACTCTAGAAAAGTAAGGCGTCGAAGAAAGAGCCACAGAAAGCTGTGAAAAGCAATAGCACGGGATGAAACACAGCAAGAGCAGAGATATGTATGGTCTATCAAGGATCTCCGTAACAGCTCCCCGTTCCCTCCCAGTTGGCCACCGTTGTCTGATGTCCTGAACATTGATCTAGACTACTACTTGGTCCGCCGAAAGAAGATGCTCGGTCAATTGCTTTTTGAGCAGAACCATCGCATCGTGTGAACTACTTTCTATCTCACGATGCGGCTGGAGAGCTTAAGAGGAGAGACTGAAAATCGAAGCAAATAGACCTCATTAAGGTAGTAAGGTGAGGGAAAAAAGGAATGAGGAGGAGCCCGCTCTGTCAAGAAAGGGAGTGCCTAAATGATCCTGCTGCAAGCAGATATGAGGGAGGCCGGCAACAACTGTTCTCTCAAAGGAGAAGCTGTCCAGGCAAAGGGATGGCGGGTTGAGACGCAAAGAAAAGAGAAGTCGAAATCGGGAGGGTCTAGCTTTTCTTCTCAACAGGAGAAGATAACGTCTTCCCCATATTCCATCTCTTCATGACGCACTTCTTGCTCTTCCAACACTCCCACTGAAGAGACACAGAGAAGTGCATCTCCCTCTCTTTGTCCTTGTCTCTAATTCCGATTCTGTCGCTCCTTTGCTAATCTTTGATGTCCTTTTTCCTCCTCCTCCTTGTCTCGCTTGATAAATGACAGGCAGTGCGGAAGCGGTGATAGCCGTTGGCCGCAGACATCGCAAACCCAAAGAACACAATACAGGGAGAGAGAGAGAGTGATGTAGGAATCTCTCTTTCCCTCTCTCTCTCTCTCTCTATCCCTCTCTCTCTCCTATTCCTTCTCTCGTCTTCTCTCTCTCTCTCTAAAGCGGTTTAGTATCAGGTAGTGAACTTCAGAAAGTACAAGCTGGCCCCATTGCCCCAGCTGCAGCTGACATTAATGACACGTACTCTCTCTCTCTCACACTCTCTCTCATACTCTCTCTCTCATTGCCCCTCCCTCTCTGTTACTCGTATTAAATAAGAGATACCCCACCACCCTTTCAACAACCCTTCATTCTCTCGTCATTCATCTTCGTCCCATTCTATTGACGCTTGTCACGGACGTTTCTTCTTTTTTTTTTCCGAAGGGACGGACGACCCAGACATAGAGAGGAAGAGAGAGAATGCAACAGTATACGAAGAAAGGGAAGACATAAAGGCCGATGTGTCTCGTACCAAGAAGCAAGGCGCATACATGCTTCTTCATGCGTCAGCGTCGTCCGCTTCTGCTGTCATTACTTCTTCCTCTCGTTTCTTTCCCTGGCGGAAAGATAAAAGTGGGGAATAGAGGAACGGGGGAAGAGAAGAGGCTGACAAGGAGGAAGAGAGAGAGGAGGAAGAGATTGAGATGAAGGTGAAGAAAGAGATAGATATAGTGAGAAGAGAAGCACGGATAGTTATACGGGAGACGACAGTGTGAGGACATATACTAATAAGAAAAGAAAGACTTGTTGTTTCAGCAACATCCTCTGTTCTACGGCGAGTACATAGCACAGGAAGTGAGAGGTGCTCACTCATCACCTTTCCACTCTTTCGCCCACTGCCACTTCTCGCGTTGCTTCTCTTTTCCTCCGCCTTTCTCTTCCCCCGGTCGTCAACCTAAGAAAAACAGAGATTGATGATAATGCTAAAGTTAGTTAGGAGGGATAATGAGCGGGATGGGGAGACCAATGCTCTGATACCTTACTTCCCCATTTTAGTTCCCTTGACTTCTGGTGGGGGGAGGGGAAAAGGAATGAAAACGCTTCTTCTCTTTCTTTCTCTTGCCCGGTCCCTTCTTCCTTTCTCTCTCTCCTTCTCCTCATCCGCCGGTTCTCTATATGTTCGCTCATCTCCTATCAGCCTCCTCTTTAATTGATGCATTTATGTTACGGTTCTGCAGGCGACGAGTGAAAATAAGATAACCTTTTCAACGCCATCTTGATCGCTCTTTCCTGACTTTGAAAAGTAGGGCGAAGCGATAACAAGGAGCCGTTAGTCTGGGACTGTGCCACGAATCGATTAGCAGGCACGGGACTAAGTAAGGCTATTATCCAGTTGAGGCGATGCCAGAAAAGACAGAAAGCTCTTCTTCTGCAGAGTTATAGACTGAAGTGGTGGACGAAGCATTCAAGTCTAACATACTAAATAACATAGAAGCCTTTGTCTCAAGGACAACAATCTGCTAAAGAGAGTTAGAACCAGGGGACGGGGACGACGCCCCAACCCAGGAAGAAGGAGAATTCTCTTTTCTCTATCCAATTCTCCTTCACATTTCTTCTTCTGTCTTATGGCATAGGAATCACGGTCTTCTGAAGTAGTCTCATGCTTTCCATCTGCTCCACCACCTTTCTCACCCACCTCATCAGATAAGACATTGTAGGCTGTGCTGAGCAGGAGCTTCTCTATTATTTCGGTCGTTTGGGGTGATGAACTTCCAAAGTCAATAAACGTGGCCTAAGAAGGGAATTTTATAATTATTGCTCTTGACGGCGAGACTTCCTCTAACCACCTGCTTCTCTTGCTCGTCTAAAGTGAGGCCTTGCAGAGCCAAGATTAAGGAGAATGAAGGCAAGCCTGCTATTCTTGTAGCACCGTGATCATTGTGTTCAGTCGTCAGCTCTTTGTCTTACTACTACCTACATCTCTCTTGGTTCAAGACTTACAAGGAGCTTGTTTCTAGATAAAGGAACTGCTCAACGTGATGCGATAGATGAGATGCAGCGGTGGAAGTTAGTAAAGCAAATCAGGAGCCATTACTCGGGCCGCGGTTTCAGGCCATGGTGATGAATCTTCGTCATTAGGGTTAATTGTTGCGGCGCTCTCGTCCCGTCTAAGGACACTAATAGCTTAGGACGTTTAAGATGCTACCGACAGTCAACAATCCTAAGGCAGCAGCCACAATGAATAGGTTCCGCCGGCCCTCTACCTCCTTGAAAAATAGAACGGACCACATCTGTGCTACTCCTACTGGGCCTACAGCTGAGATTGGATAGGCTTTCTCGAAGCCAATGACACCAATCGCGATGTCCAGCAGGATCAAGGCGCATCCCCATATTATGCCAGAAACATAGGCTGGTCTTAGCGCGCCCCTCTTCATCTTGGTTTTCCTGTAGCGATGGAAAGATGAATAGCTGAGGAAGGCAACGGTGCTCGCCAAGTAGATGCCCAAAGTTTGCGAGAAGATGAAGTCTTTTGCCCTGCACTGGACCAGCACACCCGCCTCCTGCTTCTTGCAGCCTTCAATCCAAAGAAGGAACGGGGTGAGAGAATTGGCGAAAATAAAGCCGCAGAAAATGGCCAAGCCAACCCCCATGGCCCGTGCTTGGAAGGACGATCTGGCGGTCGTCTCTCCAAAAGGATTCGCCAAGCTGTTGAGCTCAAACGGTCCTAGCGCCGACAAAAAGAAGAGTTTAGACAACGCGTAAACTAACAGGAAGTCGTTGCTTAAAACATGCACTGACAAGCACCCTTCCAGCCGGTAAGTGCCTCGCTGATGAAACAAGAAGAAAAAAAGCAGGGCTATAGGAGTTTCGGTTGTTACACGCTAGCAGAGATGCAAGTCTCACCGAAGTTTGGCAATTCCGAGAGAATGAGTGACCGACGGATCTCCACTGTTGGTCTGGACGTGGACGATGCGGGTGGTGAACCTCCGAGGATAGGCATCAGCGCCTCATCCTTCGCTCCAGTCTAGATGGATACGTAATGGTCAGTGAGCACACGTGCGAGACAGCGAATATTGAGGAGCCAGAGGTACTCACGCGCTCAGCAAAAGTTGACGGAGAGGTTTCTGTGGGCCGGACCAAGCTAAAAAGCAGTGTGGAGAAGAGCATCATGCCAAAGCCCATAATGTTTAACATATCACTTTCCGGCTTCTGCTCTTTGACGCCGAACCAACCTGGCAACAACCAGATCATGCAGATTGGTCCCATTTTAGAGGTAGTAATGAACAAGTGACCAGGCGTGAGAGCTTGTTATGCTTACCTTCTCGGACAACAAGATAAGCGACAAGGAGGTTAGTAGAATTCCAAAAGGCAAATCCTAGGCCCAGACCAATCAGGTTGACCACTGTGGGAATAAACATGTTGGCCACAGCCCACATTGCTCCTCCCACCATTCCCTTTGCGAAGACATATAGACCTATCACGTATTGGCCAGGTCAGCTAGATTGTATTAACAACTGTGTTCAGATGGATAGAAGTAGTACATTCATGGTGTCAATGCCTGGGAGGTAGAAAATTTTTCAGCACAACGTCCCAAAGATAATCTTGATGACAAGTAGGACTTTTAGCTCTACGACGAAGCTTGCGCCCAGGCTCAAGCGTCAAAAGCGGCAGAAAAGTGACAGGGGGAAAAGCAGAGCGACAACCGTAGTCGTTTATACCTGCTTTTTCAAAGTTGTCCCAGTTGTGATTGTAGATGCCCCACACTAAGCCGGTGAAGAAGATGCCAGAACACTGTGGAGCGAGATGGTGGTAGAGACGATGAGACAGGACAATGTAGGCACAAAGAGCTAGAGTACACGCAAACTGTATAGTCAAGCTAGTCAAAACAGTGAAAGCTACTTCTTCTTACCATGAACCACTGGAAAATGATCCCGTCTATGGGCGGATAGATGCAGGAGAATTGCAAAAAAAGAGTTAATAGCCGGGATGGGACCAGAGAGAGGGCCACGGCCCAAGCTCGTACCATAAGTAGGGTGCTGTTTCGTAGGAACTGTACACAGTTAAAATGCCAGGACCCGGATGCAAGGCCAAGGAAGAAAGGCCGACAAAGTATAGCGAGAGGGTCCGGTCAAGGTTAGCTTAACGTTGAGTTGTGACTTATTTCATAGCAGCTCACCGTAAGTGGAACCAAAGAGCGCTGTGGACAGGAGAATGGCGGCATAGCCAATGCTGGCCTGTTGAGAAGGTGAACAGAGCTACCTTAGTGGTAGTAATAGATCATCGTTTGCTTGAGAGGCGACTTAGATTAAGGGAAACCTGTTTTAACGGTTCGCAAGGCGTGATGAAAGCGATAAGAAGTACCAGTATATAGGACCAAGTAAAAGACTCCCAAGGATAGTAGGCACGGCAACCAGTGCCCATTCCCTTCGCACCAAAGTGTTGACTTACATCATAGGTGGAATACGCCATGGTCTCGGAAGAGCGAGCACAGAGTCCTCGCTGGCTACCTGGAAGACTGCTTATAGCGGCACCAGCCCGTGCGATGACCTTCGGGTTCGACCTCTGACAACAACCTGCCCACCTTTGACGGTAAGAGTTGCGGCTTGGAAGAGAATGGACAAGCGCCAGAAGTGTGAAAGACTGAATGAGAGAGCAAGAGCAATGAGATGATGATGAACCGACAATGATGAGTGCAGTGTGAGCTGCTGGCCCGCTGGCGCTTGGAAAAGGGGCAAGGAAAGGCAAAAGAATCCAGAAAAATCTTAATCATGTCGGCGTGTCGGCGTGCCGTTCATGAGGAATAATATCAACATGATTCGATAGCCTTGTGGTAGTAAAGAAAGTTTATTCGGAATCTAAGCCACTGATCAGCTCCAATGTGTCGCTTCATCCCTTACAACTTCAAGTTAAACGTCTTCAAACGCCCATCAGTCCAGTGACTTCCCGCAGACGCTGCCACCAGCGGCGATCACGGCGGTAGCTAGCTCATCAGTCAGACTTCCCCCTTCTTCCCTATAATCTCGTTCCCTTCTCCTCCAACGGCACCTCATCATGCCCCGTGTCCAGTCTCTCCTCCAGCTTGCCCTAGAATACTACTACTCGTAGAGGGAGGAGGACACGGAGGCCATCCAGCTTGCTAATGATGGCAAAATCGTCGACGTGAAAAGATGAGAGGCGGCCCATGATGCATGAGAAGGTGAAGATTTTTTAGGAGCGGTAGGAAGGTTCGCGCTTCTTAGCACCTTAGTCTCTTCAGAGTAACATGTCAAGGTTTGCTTCACATACTCGCTCTTCTCCTCTTGTTTCGCGATAAAAAAATTTCTGCCTCGCCCGAGGCCCTTCACGCTAACAGAGACGGCCTACAGCTCTGTGCCATCTTGCTGTTCAAGAGCATCGCTATCTACCTCTTGAGTGATCCCGCTGGGCTAACGCGTTTCACCACAATGTGCCTCCTTTCTCTCCCCTTAACATCTATGGATTGGCTCGCCTGCTAGGTAGCCACTCAGATAATACTTCATAATAGTACCTAAGCTACATCATGATTTAGAGAAGGCTCTTTATATTATCATGACCGCTTCTTCTGCTTTGACTTCTTCGTGGTCGTCCACTTGCCTCCCCTGTCTCCCCCTTCCGTCCGGTTCCCTTCTCTCTCTGCATCGACTTTCTGTTCCGGCGGAACGCTTTCTTCGCCAAGGGCCTTCAAAATTAATGCGGTTCCCTTCTTTTCTTGATGGTTCTTGAGCTCTTTCAAGTGCGCCTGTAAGAGTTTCTGCAGCGACGACGTCCGGAGAGATGCAGGACCGTCAGTCCGCTTATAGATGGGGGTAAAGATCCAAAGAACCGTAGAGGTTACGGAGGGGAAGAGACTATGAAGGTTGCGGAAGCAGAACTAGACAACATGACAGGAAAGGAGCCTCAGAAGGAGAAAGAGCTTAACACATTTGCCAGATCTTCAAAACTATTCCTTACCTTTGCTTTCTCTTTGGTCTCTTCCTTCTCCAATAGAGCAACTACGACGAATGCCCCTCGGTTGTTGGCGGCCCATTTGGGAAGAGAATCCCCCAGCGTCTCTAAAAGAGATGAAGCAAACTCCGGCAAAGCCTGCACTAGGCGCTTCAAGGCGAAGTGGCCACTAGGATGCTCCATTACCTGCAGAGCATTGAAAGATTAGATGCCCTTGCGTAGGAGGAGAGGTTTGCTAGAAGAGATCGAAACGGCAATGAGGCTATCCCAACAAGGGACATCAAAAAGAAGAGAGGATTGGCGGATTCGCACTGGGGCATGCAAGGAAGAGCACCCCGCGGAAAGCGGAACAGTTAGCAGGGCGTGTGGATGCAGAGGGTTAGGGTTATAGCAGCGTCCACGACTTCGTATCGCGTACATTCACTTTGTTTCCTTCTGCGCCTCCTTCTTCATCTGTTTGGTCATCCCCTCTGGCATCATCTCCCTCTTGCTGAGCGACAAGCGACAATATTGCCTCAATAACCGCCTGGGTCTTCCATTGCTTGACAGTCTCGACCAGGACAT
This sequence comes from Hyphochytrium catenoides, assembly GCA_900088475.1. Lineage (NCBI taxonomy): Eukaryota > Hyphochytriomycetes > Hyphochytriales > Hyphochytriaceae > Hyphochytrium > Hyphochytrium catenoides. Next base: position 9,760 of record FLMG01004581.1, read on the forward strand.
CGCTGCCCGACCTATCGCAGAGAAGCTCTGCTGTCCTGGAGGCACAAAGCTGCTCAAGTGGACCTTGGAGAGACTACAACCACGTGGAACAGGCAGCCAAGCAAATGAAGAGACGCGATAGTTAGAAGTCACTAAAATGGCCATCTGTATGTGAAGACGGTAAACAGAATGAGGGCCAGAGGAGGACTATTTCGTTTGCCACTCAACCTTTGCGGAAGCACGAAGGGCTAAACAGCTTCAGATCCTTCTCAACTTATCTTACTGTCTCCTTTAACCTTCTATTGCCCCCGTCTCCTCTAACCCTTCCACTGCGCCAAATTTATCTCACCTTAAGAAGCTCCATTCTCCGCACCTCTGGGTCCTTCTTGTACGTGAGAATCTCTTTAGTGGGGTCATCTGGGTCTGAGATGGTGGGCTTGTGCAGCACTGAAAGTTCGTCAGGATCTAAGTAGCGTCTGTTTAGTGGAGACAAGAGCTGCAGTAGCGCTTTTCTCCCATTGTAGTCTGTCGCCACCGAAAAGAGTTCGGGCACCTAAACCAATCAGGGTCAGATGACACACTCATGCCACTCACCCTTGCTATGTCGCCCTTCGCCTCTCCCCAATCTTTCACGCCGCCCAAACCTAAACTTAACCCTACTTCTGAGCCCCTAGGTAACTTCATCACCTAGATAGTCAAACTACGTTGAGCTTCTGCTTCCATCCTCCTGCCCTCAGGTAGCTTTTTTCACATCACACAGCTCGTCCTCTCCTCGCTCTTGTGCTGTTCCCTACCATTTCTGAGATTATGGATTTCTGTACATTCACTGTGTCATCTATTACGTCGAAAATTCGGAGCAGCAGTAGGTAGCCGCTGGGGTGATTGCACGCCTCTAGCACTTTTCCCTTCAGCGCCTTCAGAACTTTCTTACGATCCTTTGGGGAGCCTTAATGGTAGAAGAAAAGGGGTGGGGGTTAAGAGGAAGGCGAGGCCCAATTGCAAACAGAGAAGCGGACAACAAAACATCCAGACTGTTAGCTGAAGGTGGTGTCTTCGAAGAGCCGTAGCCATTACAAATGTTGCAAGGCTAAGGAAATGAGGAAGAGTGCCCGAAGTGACTAGCACTGAAGTTACGAGCTGAAGGTGTAACGAGCTCAAGTGGGCAAATTCATATGATAATGCTCCAGTATGGGTCGTGCAAAGGTAAATCGCAAAAGAATGGTACTCATACCGTAAGCAACGGCATGGGCAGCGGCTTTGGCCCCTGGTCTGGTCGCCACCAGGGCTAGAGTTCCGTCTACATAGCTTGGCACCATGGCAGCGACTTCTACCGGAGTTGCTTGTGAGAGGTACTCCCATAGCAAACTCTGGACGAAGGCAAGGTTCAGGAGCTCCTTTTCAATCATTCGATTAAGCTGATGGGGTGAGAAGGCGTGTTAAAAATCTATACAGCCGAGAAGAACTCTCAGAAGATCAGTGGCAGGAAAAAGAAGCAGAAAAGACTAGATCTATCATCCCAGAAGAGTTTATGGACAAAATGAAGGTTAGCATCTCTCTCGTAGGCGTTGGGTGCATTAGCGGTCTATTTGGAGACTTCTAGTCCACACTACTGTGTGGGTAGAGCGCTGACACTTGCTTTCCTTCTGTTTCTCTCTTACCACTCCGTGTACATGTTTCATTACTTCATCCCTCTTCTTGGGCTTTGCCTCCAGGATGGCTGCAAGACTCTTCTTACTGTCGTCTCGGAAGAGCGCGAACTCTCGACCATAGAATTCCACTCGTAACCGAGCCATCTAATCGTCAGCGCATAAAACGAAAGGGTCATCACGCAGGTCGCAAATAGGTATCTCTGGAACAGCAGACTCAACACTAGGTGGCAAGGCGACAATTAACCATATCAAGAAAACTACTCAGCGTCGCGGTATCAAAAGCCATAGAAGTCAGAAGAAAAGTGCTTGACAGTTGGATGCAAGAGAGAGCTATCTATCAGCGTGACAAGGTAGGAGAGCCCTCAGCAGCAGAAAGCACAGATCAACGAAGGTGGGACGAAGTACAAAAGGAAGAAAAGAGTTTCATACCGTGGCGGGCTTGAACCAGGTCTGCGCAAATTCTAGAATGTTCGCAGCGACGTTATGCGTCGCCAGCCGCACCACCTGCCCTTCCAGCGTCTTAGCTATTTGGTCTCGCTGACTGCTGCTGCAGTAGCGGATCAACTTCTGGACCACAAAGTGGCTGAAAACAGTGTCATGTTAGGCAAACAAGATATACGCGAGCACCATCTCATTACCCGTTCTCCCCTTCTTTTGCCTCTTGCCCTGCCTTGTTCACTCGTTTCCTCTAAGAGCTCCTTAACGCCATTATGCTCAGCTGTCAATCAGCTAGACTGAAGCAATCTCTGTCGAAAAGGCGAAGACTCTCCTCTTCTTCAGTTCTAATCCTCGCGGATTTTTTCATTTGTTTATCCCATGCGGTTCTTCTCCTCTTGACCCCTAATTGTTTCATCCCTTGCCAGACGTCGCTTGCTTCATGGTGGCTTTTTCTTACCCGTATTGCAGCTTGCACATCTCCACCAGTTGGTCCTTGAGTTCTTGTAAGATCTCCTCTCTGTCCTTGTCAGTCCCGAACTGAATGGCACCCTGAATGACTCTAGCGGCGTCATGCTTCGTTGCAATCTCATACACTTTTCCCCGAATGAGTGACATCAATTGAATCACAAGCTCTTTCTACAATGTGCATGCAGAGAAGTCAGCCCAGCAGATTGACGTGTCAACAGCAAGCGACCAGAGAGAGGGCACGACAACATGTTGAAGGAGGCGGAGGCATTGCCAGAATTGGGAGGTAGGGCAGAGTAGAGGCAATTGAAGAAGGTTGGCGCTGAATATATAGAAACGTTGCCTCTTACCCGTTTCTCCTTTGGCGTATCTCTTTCTCTGATAACATTCCAAAGCTCTTTAGCTTTCACGACTGTATCATAGTGCGGCCGACTCGCCTGCCGCTGCTTCTTCAAATCCTTCTTCATAGGCATTGGCTCTGAGGAAGCGAAACTCAGCAATACACGGAGAGATCCAAGAACGTAGAAGAGACAAAGGTGCTTCGTGCAATGGTGTTTACCCCTCGAGGATTGAAGAAGTCTAGGCTCACTATCAGTAGGGACAGTGCCAAAAAGTGGGAAGGGAAGCGTGCTTTATTAAGGTCAAATGTGGAGCTCTCAGAAAGGCACACCAGGGGGCCAGCGGAAGGAGAAACGACAAAGTAGAATTTGATTGAGAGAAAGGCAAGCAGAGATAAGAGACTTGCTACCATCGTTCTTGTTCGGTTTCATTTTCTTGAATGGGCTCTGCTTTGAATTCTCACCCTTCTTGCCATCTTTCTTCCCCGCCCCAGACATTGCCTCTGCAGGCCTCTTCTTTCCCTTTGTCTCTGTCTTCGCCATTTTCCTGGATTCCAGTAGCTAACTACGACTAGATGAGAAGGCAGCAGAAGGAAGGATGTTAAGCAGACAAAAAGGCTTCTGCTGACCACCTCGCTCGTTATCAATGGCGATGGCACCAGACGTGAGCCCTCAGTTGCAGCTTGAGCAGGCTCTCTCAATAAAACTAGGCTCTCCACAGGGCGCCCCTGAAGACAAACTTAAGCGTGTGGGGGGAAGAGGGAAAGAGATAGCTAAAGAGAGAGAGAGAGAGAGACAAAGAGACAGAGAGAAAGAGAGAGATGGCAAATAGGGGCGAGTGCGGCTGCTCTTGGCTGCTTGTCATCATGCATCAGAAGGGAGCGGCCGCAGTGGCGGGGCGGGGGGCGGCTTCTGATCAGCACACATCGGTTGGTGTGAAGCTTACGGACAGATCCGCAATTCACTGTACTCTATTCAGGATTATTTCACAAGATCAGAACCAAAGTGATTCTGAAGTTTAATTCCGAATAACCTCATGAAACAGGTCTACAGTACAGAATATCAAATATAACCAGCCCAAGGCATGAAGCTTCAACTTTACAGTACAGATCAGTGCACAGGGTCTAAGGAGCTGGGATATGAGAACAACGACGGTATCCCGTATGGCTCTCAGTGCGATCAGAAGAGATTATGTCACTGAATAATACTGCTCGCTGTTGCAGACGTGGAAATCAGCCCTTGGCCTCAGCGAAAATGATTGCTCAGCAGCTGAGTAGTGTGGCATCGTCCTTTAGCTGCTTCACCCTTCGTCTTGACTGGAATCTATGGAAGCATAATGAGTTGGCGGGCCACAAGAGAATAAGCCAGCCATTTTGGGCGAGACTGATCACCAATAATAGCTCCAGCCCCAAAGTGCCAACCGGCGTTTGAAGGTTATTAACAAAAAGTAGTTCTCAACGTCAGGCCAGTCCCGATAAAAGGAAGAGAAACTCTTCAGCACGATCGTAGTTCGTCTGGGCGTCCGACAAGAGTATTCTTCGAATCTAAGAAGGGACTGTTTCTTCTGGACGGCGCAACGACTACTTGTAGTCCTTTCTGGTAGCTGCAGCTTGACATGCCGCTTGCTCTGTCGTTATGCCTCAAGAGGAGATGAGGCGGCCTTTCTGTGATATACTTGTGATTGTGCTTTCCTCGTCTCACCTGTACCTGAAGAGACTCTTCCTTAGCAGTCCCCCGTAATATCTTGCAAGTGCCGGGCTCTAACCCTATCAATTCTCCAAGCTGCCGCACGCCAGTTTTGGCTAATAAAATCTTATTAGTTTACATCGAGGACGGGACCACGAGGGACACGCATCCAACTTGAAAGACAGTTCTTGTCTCTTTCTACTCCTATCAAAGACGTAAAACTTCAATGGAATAGTCGGGCACAAGACGCACAGGAAGCTTCTTCTTCTGCGTAAACTGCTCTAGGTAACTGCGCAGCCCTTCAAGATGCTCGCAGGTGCTTGCTTCCGCCATCACTAGCTCTTGAAGCTCCTGATGCAACCCACGGAGACAAGAAGAGGAGCAGGTAGAAAATATTAGATATCCCGTTCTGGAATCAGAGAAGAGTGATTGGAGCAGCCAGAGTACGTCCAAGAGGCAGCGCCACCTGTCCCGCCTAGTCTTCCACCACTTGCTCTCTGACCGTTGCTCACTTCATGCCTTCCTTACCTTCAGCAGCCTCTTGAGCTCTGGTAGCTTATGGCTGTGGAGGATGACCGATGCAAACTGAGCATCAATAATCATTCCTAGCCAGTCCAACACCTGAAACGCACAGCCGAGATAGTTCAATAGTGTGAGGGCTAACTGTCAGCCCCTAGGAGTAGCAATCCTTCCCTACCTCCGTCACCGTCGGATAATGTCCCCCATCATCCAATGTTGAGACAGGCAGCCGTGACAGCCGCCGTAAGCACCAGCAAAGGTATTGCAAGAGGGCCTGCACCTCCCTAATTTCTAAGGTCTACGAAGAGAGGTGCCAGAGTGAGCCTTTCAACCAAGAAAACACCAGTAATAGAGGGAGGTGACCACAGGGGCGCCAGAATATTTAAAAGGGTGTAGCAGTGACTCAACGGCCGCTGTCACTCAGGATAGTCCGATGCTTGAGAGGTTCAGGAAAGAGAGAAGGAAGCTTAAGCTGTCGAAAGCACCGTCACAAACTAAGCATGTCGAAGCACTGAGGTTTGATGAAGGGCTGTACCTGCAATGCTCTAGGTAGCAGTATATCATTTCTGGGAGCTCTAATCAGGCGGGAAAGGAGTCTTTCCATTGCTATGGCTCTCTTGGATCTTGACGGTTCCTTTCTATCTTTACCGTTGAATTCGCCCTGTCCATCCTGAGCGCTTAGGTAATCCCCCACGGCAGAGTCCGTCGCACCACTCAATAGGAAGCGTAAGATCCGGACGAGGGAAGATCTGCAAAGAATGCAATGAGTGCGCCGGACAGCATCATCCATGGAGAGCGATTGGGTGGCACGGTTAACACGGGAGCCGACGTTGCGGCCAATAGAGTAAAAGCTGAAAACATCTGAGGCTTTCAAATGGATGTGGTGCTTACTCCGGAATGTCTGGAACGAATTCGAGGCATTGATCTAACAGCTGTAGGCGCTGATGCTGCAGCAAATTCGGTATGAGGGTTGGATGTGCGCGAGCTGATACTTGGCCAGAGCGTATCAGTGCGCTAAGGCAAGCCAGCCTTCCCGCCTCCGGACTTGATAAGCACATGCCTACCACCTTGCATCGGCGCGGGGACAGAATATAGCGACGGGACACGGGAGGAGACGACATATGGACTGATAAGTACAAACCGTAGAAATAAGTAGGAGTATAGGCAGCAGAACTCAGCAGCTTGTGTCGGCAGTGCTTAGAAAAGAGAGGGAGGAAAAGCGTCGCGGGGGCGAGCCACATATATACATGTAAACATGTATAACGTTTTCCTCCTTCTCTGGGCCTCTCACCATCCCCAGAAGGGAGAGATCAAGGCAAAAGCTCTGAAGCATCAATGTTGCAATCGCTGTGAAGTCCTGCAAAGATAGTGCTGGGTCGACGGCCCCTTTGCAGTCCTGTCTGCGATGCAGCTGCGATAGCAGCCACGAAGGAAGGATAGGATAGATGGAAAGGACCAAGCAGGCACGACGCCGTATCTAGACAAAGAAAACGCATTCGTAGATGAAATGCTGAACTAGAGCTGGCTCACTTTAAGGTTGATATGCAGCGCTAGACGAGCCAAAGAGAAAGCTTCGAAGGGACACTAAGGAACACAGAAGTATCGAGAGGATATCAAAGGCAAGCGACGGATGGGCGCTCTGACGTTTACCTCTGTAACAAAGGTGTGAGACATCTTCCCTTGTATTGCAACAAGCTTCGCTGCATCTTCGCTCTGTCTTTTGGCAGTTTTCGTAGTCCCAGACTGTTGTCTAACGTATGAGAAGAACATCTACGATATACATGGTCAAAAAGAGGAAGGTCCGCCCATCTCGCAGAGATAAGGTAAACCAGAGCTTGCATCAGACGAAGGCAGTTACGCGGTATCGTCCAAGGAAAAATGGCGCAGAGAGGGGTGAGCACGACTTAAGCACCGACACTGAGTGAAGCACTGTCTCCATTCTTGTACTGACCTCTCGAAACTGCTGATGGGTGATTTCTTGCGCTTTAAGCTTCTCAATAACCTCCTCCTCCGCCGTTGAAGCGTCAACGCTTGCTGCCTTAACGGCTGCCACTAGGGTCTTGGTGTTAATTTCATCCGTTGCGGCATTTAGGGGACGTAGTAACGAGGGCCCTGCAGATCGCATAGGCGGCTGGGTCACCTTCGCTTCCTCTTCTGGTGCCAGATAAGGAGTAGTGTTCTAGAAGCCATAGTCATTTCGTTTAGGGACGTGGCAAAACGATGACGACTAAAGACTGCAATACGAGGATCGAAGAGATTCTTGCAAAGGGAAGTGACATCCGCTTCAAAAAGACCTTGAACTAGAAATCAAATAAGCAGGGACGCAGAGATACACAACAGGGCAGGAGGGGGGGCCTATCTGTCAGTCAACCCTGTTTACCTTCATTCTGCCTAGTGCAGTGGCCAACGTGACCTCCATCGGAGTAGTGGACAATAGCGTTACCCTATTCGGGGAGGAGCTGATGATATACTGTGACTTATCACCAACAGAAAGAGAGACAAGTGCTTCGTCTCCACCGACTCTCCGTTCATCTATTCCTCTTTCACCTCGTGTCTTAACTTCGGAAACTACCACACCATACACAACATCCCAAACGGAAAGCTGGGAAGCAAACGAGGATGGGCCTAGACCATGGAAAAGGAGATAGCTCGGGGCTATCGCTGCCATCTAAAAGAAAAAAGAATCAGCAGAGGCTCATGTCATCAAAGAAGAGCTATATCAGGGATTGCATATGCAGGAGGTAAGGTTAGAGACACAAGATACCAAGGTGGGAAAACAGATCCGGCTGAGAGCCCTTACTGAAGGAGGCAGAGAGAAGACAGAGCAAGCTCAGGGGAGAAGAGACAAAGCTTTAGCCAGATCACCTACTTTGACGGCAGTCCTAGTCATTTCGTCCCTTGACCTCTTCTTGGGCGTTCTTGAGGGAGTCGGTGAGGCACCCCTTACGCTCAGTCGATGGATGGCTCTCATTTCCGGGGAAGAGGAATACCACCTGCTACCTGCGCTCTTCGAGAAGCCATAAGAGACCCATTGGCCATCACTCAGGAGTAAGGATAGCAGGCGGAACGAGGGGAGGAAGGAGCAAGTAAGGACCTGTGGGGAGAGAAGGGAGACTGGATTCAGCTTGCGAAGGAGGTTCCAATTATGCAGTGAATTGACACACTGTCCATTCCTCCTATGGATTACTTTGGTCCTTCTCTCCCTATTCTCCACTCTCCTTTGTGACCTTGTCTCTTTTCCTTGGCTCTTCTACCAGCTGTCTTATCCCTTCCAGTGGTCGTTTCCCTTTACCTGTTGTCCCTGGCCAAAATGAAGGTCATGCTTAGTTCTGGCCACAAGGCTTTCACCATTGGTGCTCACAGTAAACACTCTCAGTTGGTAAGCTCGGGAGTTTTGCTGTTTCTCTAGAGTGAGCAGGAAAGTGGTTGGCTCCTCTCCAAAATTGAGAGAAAAGAGAGTTGAAAATGCAACCGTCACATTCTGGGCTATCCTGGGGAAGAAGGTGAGCTTGAGGCGCCATTTACGTAGCAATGTATAAAAGTGCTCTAGGAAGACACTACGAAGGACGAGGAAAGGAGACTTGGCTAAAGCGACGTGGGGAAGCGACTCGCCAACACAAAGAGCTTTGAGGGGCAAAAGGACACCTGCAGAAAACCGTTGAGTGGCGGCGATTGCGGAAGAAAAAGCATGCCTAGGCAAAGGATGATAACACCGCTTTAGCAGAGGGGAGAAGGCACGGAAAAATGGACAACTCCTATAGAGAAGATAATCCACGACACTCACTTCTCGAGAAGGGAAAGGAGCTCCAATTGAGGACCGTATACTGCTGCCCCACCGTCAGTGAAGGTGACGACGAGAGCATCGGGGACACTTTTAACACACTGGATGGAGTACACTTCACGGTGCTCAACCTTTTAAAAAGAAAGGAGTGAAGATGAGAAAAGTGAAGATGGTCCCTGTATACTTGTGAGCATCTCTTTATCTCTTCCCTCGCTGCGCCCGTTCACTCCGATCAACCTCCTTCAACCATAGATTTACACCAACATGGGATGTACTAGGGTATCTTAGGTCAACTTTGGACTGGCCTAGGAAGAGGACCACGTTCGTCTCTAGGTGTTATGCTTTACCTTGACTTTCTTCATGTCCTTCAGGTTTTCTTCTTTTTCATGCCAGCAACAGAGGACATTCTTCTCCTGAACGCCGTAGAGTACCCTGGTGGGAAAGTAGAGGGAAAGAGTGGTTGAAAGACAGCGACAGGGCGACGTAAGGAGTTTGACTAGTAGGTAAGGCTGAGCACGGATCTAGAGGTAGCTAAATGGATCATTACGTAGCTGACAGAGATGTGGAACAGCGCAAACTATCACCAGCATGGGATGACCAACAAGAAGGGCAAAGGGGCCTCTACCTTGTCTTGTGATTTTGAACAACAGGTACTGTGAAAGAGGTGGTTGGCCCCGCTCTGTAGGTCCAGCTGCGCACCACAGCTTGGTCGTGTATCTACCAGCCAAACGTCAATATGCAATTGTTAGCAGAGATAGGCCGAGACGATGACCAGAAGCACAGGTGGCCCTATCTCCTATTCAAGTCTCAAGTAGAGAAGAGAAATGCAAAGAACCTTCTCAGACGTAAGAAAATAAAAAAGGAAGCCCTGGTTGAGATCTGTCCTACATTATATACTCGGGTCTCCGTCCGAGTCGTGACGATTACTTGGTCCTCTGCCTGGTTGGAATGGCTTGACGTGAACGTCGCCCCGACGACCTCTCCATGGTCTCCAATGCTGTCATTATGGTAGAGCTCAGCAACAATGGAGCACTCCATTCCTATTGCGGGGAGTCTCCCACTTGCTCTGAACTTCAAAGCCAATCAGCTACTCAGCACACCCTCTGATGAGAGCTCTGCAATATTCTTTGAGAAAGCACCGCTGTCCTCTTCGTCTACTCTCTTGCCTGCTTGCATCTAGTTCAATCACCTGAGCACGGTGCCGTCATCTGCTCCAGACCAGCAAGCGATGCTGCACTGGAATGATGAAGCGGCCGGCTTGATCATCAGAATCCAGTGTTGTCCTCCACCTTCTGAGCCTTTCAGTGGTCGCTATTCACCACACCCAATCGAGTAACGTCAAAGCTCCCCCAGGACCTTTCAGAGCTCCTCGTGGAGTGTAAAGATGAGTTGCAAAGGAGTTCCATTATTGTTCCTTTACCTGTAGAACTAAAGGAAATACCAGCGAGCAAGAGAAAGCTTCGTCGCGTCGTCACAGGGCGATTGTTCTGGCTTGGAGAAGAGAAGTAGCGCTGTTCCTACGACATTCTCTTCTAGGCAATGCCAGACACCTCTTCGAAACTTCCTTCGTCCATTTGCTGAGATGAAACTCCTGGTGGGCGCTTCTCGACTAGGATAGTCCAAATTTAGTTCTAAGAGAGGCAGGCAGTGAGTATATAATAGGCTCGCCGCTGCACCCGTCCTCTTTAGCTAGTGCGCTGGGTCACTAACTCTCGGCCTCGCCGACGGACATCGAGCCACCCGGCCACTCAAAGGGGTAGACCGGAAGCAAGGACCCTTCCAAAGTTGTATCAGTAGCCAGTAGCGTGTGCCGTAGGAGAATGAGTAGTCGTAAGAGCTGCAATGTGACGATAGCTCATTCTTAGATCATGCATACTTCCAACGCCTTTGACTGTGCTTGCCAGAAAACAACGTGAGCGGGTAATTATGTGCACTAGTCCTTATTCCGACAAAAACAGTTGCTATTCTAACGAAGGTGCAGACTTCCCTCGCTGGTGGCAAATAACCAGGCAGGGAAGCTCCAGTAACAAGAAGAGAGCGCCAATAAAGCAACACTGCCATAGATACGTGGTTCCCATCTGGTGAGCAGATCATATCGATGGCAGCGCCCCTTTCGGGGTACGTGATTGGGAACATAAATAAGTGAAGGGCTATGTCAAGTCAATGTCACTTGATCAGTAGCAGTGCCCTGAGCAGCGCTTACGCAACGCGCTAGACCTCCATTGCCTCTTCTTCTGCTTTCTCTAGTATCCTTTCTCGGTCCAGTTGTCGCTCCAAGTTCCGCTTTACCGTATCTATTGGCACTACCGGTCCCTTGCTGATCCCCTCACAAGCTCGCCCTGCCTGACGCCATTCCTTCTTTGAGCGCAAGTTGTCAGGCCACCTGCAAAGAGGTAGAGTCCGAGCAGCAGGCACTGCCGGTTATGTTCCAGATATCCCACCATGCAGGCATAAGAAATGGCGACTAACCATGGAAATGTCCTGCACTGAAGAGGTCTAGACTTGTACACGCTGCAAGCAGGCTACCGATCATATTATTAGCACCTTCGTTCTGGACACACCGCCCGAAGAGACCTCATCATTTACCTTGCCGTTACTCCTATCCAGCATTACGCAGTCCATTCCATCTGCCGTCTTTGCCCGCTCAACCAGATACCTTTGGCCTTGAACTTCCTTTGTGTACTTCTCAACGAAGGCGGAAGCTGTGATGCTGAGCGTCTTTGCCATTCCCTCTATCTCCTGTGGGGTCACATGAACCCATCCCGTAGAACCCGAGCAGCACTTCCCACACTAAAGGGACGAGAAGGGCATTGCAAAGAGATCGGACGTTCAGAAAAACGACAAAAAAAGGCGTACATAATGTCAGTCCAAACCGCCGGAGCCAAACTTGACGATGGACTCAAACCATGCTCTATTCCTAAGTACCTCAGTGCACTGGAACTTTATCCCTTTAATCTTCCTCAGCCAGGCGAAATCCGCATGTGCCTTCTCGGCAGATATCCTCTTCTTGAGTGTAGAGGACGCCCTATATTGTTGCCAACTCGGAGTTGGAACTCTTGAACCCTTCCGGAGGAGGATGCAGCTGAAATGATGCGGTCCGCTATGCCGGGGGATGGCGGCGGGCCGATGCAGGGGGAGCTTCCGGAGCATTTTCAGTTGTATGCAGCAAACGCCACTTGGAACTTGATCTGAAGCTTATCATGGGTCCATCTTGGCTGCTGGCTGTTGGTCCCATGCATTTATAAAAGCATACTCCTCCGGAATCGAAGGGCAATAGTTGAGAGAAGTTGCGGTGTGGTGATGAGCGATGTGATGCCGCTGTTGATGGCGGCGGAGAAATGCCCATCTTCCCTTCTTATAAAAAATTATTGTTGATGTTCCACTGATGGAACACGAACTGAACTTCTAAGGGTTAAATGGGGCTCTTTTTTTTATGTCGAAAA